>JAOTRI020093734.1:0-15207 GCA_028564885.2 Zoanthus sanctaehelenae | reverse complement strand
CCTTCTAAATATTTAATAATATTATTCATTATTGTATTTGTACCTGTAATATTTGAGGGTAAATAAAGATTGTTGTTGTTGTTGTTGTAATTTATTCGTTTTGCCCGTTTTAATCAGTTTCATAATTTTCTATCCGTACACTTGAGAAAGGCAGCAGTACGAGCAGCCGAAAATTTGTGAAGAAAATATTTTTATAGATCAGTTTATATGTTTATAAATAATTTTAAAATTTATACATGAATTTATCTTTAAGAACAAGACAGACTTGGCTGTCATCATCAAAGTCATTGAAGTTTTGCTCATCACTTTAGAAGGGTCATTAGGTTTAAGAGGTGGTCATGTAAATAATAAGAGATTGAGGTGCTGTATAAAACACCTTTTCCTCCTCCTCCCTCTATCACCCTCCAAACAATAAATAATGAATACTTCCTTCACTAGTACAGCAATAGACTTTGAATTTCTATCTTTTATTTTACTTACAGCTTAACCAATCTACTTTGTTTTTCAGTTATGGGACTTTTTTCATCCTCTACCTTATTACTGTTTTCACTGATGGTGGGAGTCAAATGTATACAGTTAGGTGAAGAAGAAGAAAAGATTTTGAAAGAGCTCATTGAAAATTTTGAAGCAAATCCAACAGATGGAAGATTTGATAATGTCATTTGTCTTCCGAATTCTAAAGCATGGCTCATCCCTAAAGTGTTTATCTGGTGTCCCATAAGGCATTTCAAGATGACTGTTCTATGTCCTGTACATAAGTGTCCTATAAGATGTGGTTCCTGGACATCACTTCTATCAAAAGAAAGCAACTTCAACCCAAGATGTATCTATGATCTTGGAGGCAATGTACTCCTTGTTCAATCCTATTATTTATGCCCTAGGCAGTTGACAGGGACTCGAGCATATGGCCACCGACTTCTCTCCGCTTCTCTTGACATCATAGAAACTCTACCAGCATCAGTTTCTAAATCATTTCCATTTGAACTTCATCATCGAAGTGGCTATTCTTTCGAGCTAATGGATTTTGTGTTAATTGGAGTTTGCCAGGGCCAGAGTTTTGTGGAAATATCAGAAGCTATTGCATCCATGAATTACAGACGATTTGTTTTCAGGAATTCTCTAGGACAGTTTGACCCAAACTCTGAAGATATGGAAGACAAATATTATAACAGTGTTCTCTATGCATTTCCCAGCAATGACAAGCTTATGCAGCTTTTTCTATCATACTTTGAAAAGAAAAGAAAGCTTTACGACATTGCAATCAGCAAAATAACAGGTAAAGTTCTTATCTGTGACCATACCTTAAAAATCGGGAAGCACGTTGGCATTTTACGAGGAGAAGGGAACTCAGGAGAACATAAAAAATTTGAGAATGTCTTTATTGGTCTGAATGAATATGGAGAGATTATGGTGTGGAGCTTGGCAAAATCTGATTCTCACGCAGAAGTACAGGATGTGTTAGTAGCACTACAAGAACGACTATCTCATCATGATGTCAATCTGGAAGTCATTATTGTGGATGATTGCTGTCTTGTGAGAAGTATGTACGAACAGATTTTTCCAAATGCATTATTCAGATTGAGTATTAGCTATGCTTGTCAAGCAGTTGTGAGAAGTTTGCCAAAAGGTTTTACTAACTCACAGCAGTTTTCTAAAGAATTTAGTCTTATTTTCCGAGCAGATGGAGATTTAGGAGAAGAGAGACAGGAGTCAACTCCAGCAGCTGATGTCATCGAAGGAAATCTTGAGCAATTTCTTATACGGTGGAGACAGAGTCTTCCTCAAGGTACTTTAAATGCTATTGAAACTCTGCGTAGTCATATTAATATTGGCTGTTTATCGAACGTCCCTCCGGTTGAAGAAACAGAAAAAATACGAGAAACTATGCAAAAGCACCTTTACCAGTCCCTGGGCGGTGCTTCAGTCCTAACCCCTGAACTTGCTATTGCTGTATTGACTTGTGTACTTGGTGCATGGAATTGTCGGAAGAGGAAACGTCAGCATTTTAGAAGCATGAGAGTAACACCAATTATTCCAGTAGAGATTGCTGAAATCTCCTATCGAGATGATCTCTTGAAAGATGCTCTTCAGAAACATTTCTCTGTGGCAACGAATGCTCTTGGGAGTGCAGAAGGTGATTCCGATACCTCAATTTGTAACATCCAGGCTGTATCATCTGAAAAAGAACTGCATACTGATCACATTGTTCTGTTTATTATCCAGAGAATTCTCCATATTCAAGACTTTTTCAAATCATTCAAACAGCAATGCAGGAACAAAGAGTTTGATGTCTCTAGTTTTCCATTCTCTCCATTCTTAGTGTCTGTTATGGCTGAACAAGGTAGAGACAAAGTTGTCAACATAACTGCTGAAGAACAGCTGGTTAAGAACTTGGAAACGTTGAAAAGTAACTTAGCATCATTTGGTATGAAGCTGGATGCAGTCGCTGGTGATGGTAACTGCTTTTTCCGAAGTGTGGCTACACAATTGTCCAAACTTGAGAAGACCCCAAACTTGTCAAAACATATGACAAAAATTAATTTGGGAAAGACAGTTGAAGAAGATACCACAACATTAAGAGTTTTGTTTGCTGAAGAGCTTACAAACAACATGGACCGCTATAGGGAATGGATTAGCAAAGACAGTAACATTGAAAACGACATCAAGCAATTTCAGAAGGATGGTTTTTTTGCGTGTGACCTTGGAGATTTATGTGTCAAGGCAACTGCAAATGTGTTGCAACTTCCCATTGTTGTGGTAACATCCTTAACAGCAGTTCCGTATTACCCGTTCCTTCCATTCAAGTTCTCATCGTGTATTCCTGTATACATTGCATATAATCACTCTGCCCCAGGCCATTATGACTCTACAAAAGGTTTGTCATTGTTTAGTTGACCCAAGTAACTGAATTCACAGAGCTTTGGATCCGGATTCTGATTCTCTGGATTTTGAATTCCAACCGTCCGAATTCCAACAATCTGGATTTTGACCGTCTGGATTCCAGATCCTAACCATCTGGATTCCAAATTCTGACCGTCTGGATTCCAAATTCCAACTGTCTGGATTAAGGATTCCGACCATCTGGATTCCGTATTCCGACCGTTTGGATTTCGGATTACGACCGTCTGGATTCCGGATTGTGACCGTCGGTATTCCTGATTCTGAGCTCTTTGGATTCGTATACCCGAACAAATCTAGATTCAAAATTCCAACAACCAATCTTTTCTGGATCCCGGATTGTGGATTCTGGTTTTTTGGTCAAATTTAGCTTTACAGTTTGCTTTCTTGTTATTGCCAACGAGCCAGGCGAGGCGGCACCATCATAAAGCCGATGCACGTGTAGAGAGAAGGGAGAAAAAGTCTCGATTTGGATGTAAGGTAATGTAACAATAGATTTTGTGTAAGGCAATCAAAGCGCGAAACATTTCTTTTGTCTGTGAGCCAGTCATCTGACATCACAGCTTTAACAGCTTGTAATTTGTCGCACGTGAGCGCAGTTTTCAGGCGAAGTTTTCAAGGCGAAGTCTTGGCAGAAGAACAGAAGTAGTCTATCAAGGTTAGTTGCCAAAGAGCCAGACGAACGAAGACGCAAGTCTGGTGAGGCGGCAGCATCATAGAGCCGACGCACGTGTAAAAAACAGGGAGAAAAAATCTCAACTTGGATGTAAGGTAGTGTAACAATAGATTTTGTGTGAGCCAATCGCAGCACGAAAGATTTTTAATGCATGAGCAAACAGCGGCGTATTCATTTTATCAGACATTTTATCTGAAAAGTGTCAGAATTGATGAAAATTGCCGTAAAAGAGAAACATTTTAAATTTAATATGCAAAACAAAATTTTTCAAGAAAACTATTTGTGTTCGAATGGTTTTCACACGTAAAGTGCGCGCTGAGATGTTTCAGTTTTTTTTTCAAACAGTAAAATGAGAGCGCCAGTTCTTAGTACCTGCATAGCTCAGTTTTTAAGAAATAGTGCACAAACAGCGGTGACGAAAATTAATAATATACGCATAGTTTGAAACTATCTTTTACTTTCTGTTTCCTAAAAGTGAGATCACTTTGAAATCTTGGCAAGAGGACGATCTGACTATCACTGTAAAATAAAAAAGACATTGTTAATCAAGAATTTAAAGCCGTCTTTAAATGAACGTCAGCAGCTAAAAGCTGTGTCCTTACTAATTTTGTATTTTATTTCAAATTTATCGCCTTTTTTGTTATTTTAGAATAGTTAATAAGTTAGTGTTCCTGTATGGTTAAATTCAAATTCTGTACTATTAACAGTCACTACTGATGTTGAATGTAGTAGCACACGAAATGTCAAGTAAAAGATAATTTGAAACTATGCAACACCGGTGTTTGTGTACCATTTCTTACAAAACTGAGATGGGCAAAGTAAAATTAAATAACTTATGCACTAAGTCTAAGATACTGTAATACAGAGCACTGAAAAGAAGTTTCATGCATGTTTAATAGAGAACGGTTTAAACATCTAAAACAAAAACATACAGTATATATATAATTTATCCTAGTACTAGACCTGTTCTTATAACATATTGATGAAAAACTAATTAATGACAAACTATAATACAGTTTTTTTGAAAAATGCAAGAACAAAGTCTGCGCCCACCATAATATCTACAAATATTCAAAGCCCCAACGATGAAATAGAGTTGTTAAATTTTGTTGAACTGCAGTTTTCATTTTAAAAGGCTATAGATACTTACTTGTCATAGAGTGCTTGGAAAATATCTTTAAATCGCCCATCATAAACCTTCAGAATTGTGTTCTTTGTGCTAATAAGCGAAGTAAAAATTAAAAATAAAATTATGTATACACGTTTTAATTACAAATTGGAAATTATCAAATAGCGAGCATATAGATCTAGAGAAAACAAACAACGATCTAACGTGATCTGGTGATCTTTATTGGTTAAAATGTGGAGAGCAATTGCTTATTTTAAAATTTGTTTCACAACTGATTTGTACGAGAAAGTTCTTGGCTAGTTGTTACTCTATGGTTTTAAACACCCAATGAATAATTCTAACTGGATCGAATGCGCAGCGTAACAGGGGTTCATTGGTGGGTATTATTGTTATAAAAATCCCGAAGACGATCTGTTAAACGTTAACCATTCCTTGGAGTCCACCCTTGTTTATGCTCAAAACATAATCTCTCATAAGAAGATCATATAATTATTCTGGTCTTGATTTGTTAAAATTATAAGTCCTAAGATTATGAATGCCGCCGTACTGTATCTATATATTCATGTAGAAGACACAAGTATACAACCATATTCTTTCAAAGTACACCCAGCTGTATTGAAATGAACTTTAATTTAGCATCTATGGGTGACTAAACTCGTTTAGCTAAGTTATAGTGCGTGTTTAGCTGAAAAAACATTAACCCTAAACAGAAACTATATATAATGTTTATAATAATTAAGTACCATTCCTACTAGGTTTAGGTAATATATTATAAGGAAGAAATGGTTTGTATTAACTATATATCACAGTACCTCATATAAAGTGGATAACCTTTCCTCAGAGCGTACTGGAAAGAGCTGTGGGCAAAGTCACGGATTGACTGTTGAAGAAACAGCAAAGAAAAGTTTGTAGCTCACTAAATGAACAACATGAACTGTACATGCATGATATTACAATGGAACGTTTGCGTTGTAATGAAGAACAAATATATATAACAGTAATTGTCAAAGAGATTGATTGGTTGAATAACTGTACAGTAACTGTACGGGAAGACAATTAAAATAAAAAATCATTCCATATGTCTTTAAATCATGTTTACTAATGTTTCTAATAAAATTAATGTTTACTTTAAAGATACATAAGGTATATATATGTTCATGCAAGTAATGTTAACGTATTATGACTAAATCGTTCTTACATCATCTGTATTGAACATTCCCATGCAGACGCCAGCACCATGAAAGTTGTGCACTGTGTATTTAACTGGTTCACCACCATCAAGAGGGGTATACACCAGTTCCAATTTTCCAGATCCTGGTACAATTATATCTGTTGCCTTGTACTGAAAAAAGAACAGCAAGTTTTTATTAAAATACAATGGATTAAACTAGAACACTTGGAACACAGAATTAAAGTACCACTTGATGTCCTCCAGGGTCCAGTTAATTAAAAGCTGGTTGAACTAACCCAGAATTAAATGTTTAACCCACAATCTTGTTTCCAATCCTACAAGGAGAGCTTTTAACTGTAGTTTTGGGATTAACAGGACATTTTCTAGAAAAATCCAAACAGTCTTCATGAATAACCGTTTACCTTTTCTTAAAGAAGAAATTCCTGTTTGAATTTTTGCTTAACACAGGGTTAAGCTTAACCAGCCTTTGAACAACTGGGCCCAGCAGGGTATTCACAAGTGATGAGTCAGAGTAACATGATTATAGGTTAATTGGGGTGCTAAAACAGATCACACATAATAATAAAAGTAATTATAACTGACTTTTTTATGGCTTTTGATTTTACCTGGTCAGCATGTGCATGACGTCCAATAATTATGGGTTTGGTCCATCCTAAAACAAAAATATTCAATTTTTGTTCTAATTACAATTAATATTTAAAAACTAAGATAAGTATCAATTACTTTAATTTTATTGTTATATATTAACTTAAGTGTTGTGACGTCACTGAGATGGACCCTGGGAACATGTGATTAGAAACAGTAGTTCATTCTGTTGTGGATGTTTACTGTTGTAACGTTACTTTTTCATATTAATTATTACGGAAATATCTTCGAGAATAAAACAAATATGTTGCATTTTCCAGTCATCATTAAATTATTTACTGGATGTTATTTATAAAGCATAAAACAACTGCTGTGATAACTGTTGTGGTAATGGAATATTATATAAAGTTCAATAAAACTATCTAGCTTTAACTATTTTTTTAACCTTTAATGAAACAAGCAACATTACAGTTTCTTCCATCTTTAATAAGTGGAAATATTAAGTAACCTGGAAGATTTCATTCGCTGACTGAATACTTTTGATGACATATCATTCCACATATTCTGTAAATATCTTAACTATACTGTAAGCATGCATATGTATTATATAAATGTGAATTGTATCCAATACCAAAAATATATTTTCTATGGAAAAAACTTGACTTATTTATTTATAATTAAATATATATAACATGAAAAATAGTATGTACAATATCTCGTGATAATTTTCATTATCAAGTGATACAGTTCATTTGTAACACAAACCTGTTACAAGTCGTGGGATGTTCTTGCAAATGATTGCCTCCCTAAACACTGTCCCACCAAGAATATTCCTAATTGTTCCATTTGGCGACTTGTACATCTTTTTTAGCTTAAACTCTACAAAAGTATGACTTTGCTTTAGAATTCAGTTGACTATTAATTAATAATTCATTTGAACTTTTAAATATTGTAACAGTCACACGACTTAAGCACATGTATAGTGATTCATTTGATCATGCAGTTTTAAAAGGTCATCAAAATAGGAAAAGACATTGAGAAAGCTTAACTTAATTGTTGGAAAATATTTTAAGATAACTTTTCAAAGACACCACAATTCTTGATAATTTACTTTTAATACTGATCACTAGAAAAATCCCCCAAATAAGAGATTCCTTACAAAATGTAAGGCTTATCGGTAACACTTGACATAAAGCATGCAGGAAACAAGTCCAAAAACCCCCATTTTAAAGCCTTGTGCCTTGGTATGATGTATTCCCCAAAACAGCACCTAATTTAATTTCTAGTCTTGCACCTAGCTAGCCCTTGTAATAAAACTTATTATAATGATGATGTCCAAGGTCCATATGATTTTTAGTCTTGCACCTTGGAATGAGTTGAGTTTCCTAGGTAACTAGGCGAACCTCGACATGTGAAGCTTTACTAAATATTTTTTATATTGCACCCTGGCATGATCTCCATGGGTTTCCCTTTTTCAAATCTTAGCCTTAGGTTGTGGTATGATGTACAAAAAGCAGTGTTGCACCTTGGAATGATGCAGCGATCTAAACGACTCATTTTAGTCTTATGTAGGTCCTGGAATATTGAAAGACAACCTTAATTCCTAGCAAGGTCTTGCTAGGACAAGATATGTAAGCATCCATGACGACTTCACCATGGATAAAGCTGGTCATTTTAAATGGTTGAAGCCGCAAAGCATCGAATCACAGAAGTGTCATGCCACTGTGTTGCTTACATTTCTTATTGACTCTTAGCTTGGTGAGGTATGCATATTTTAATCCGGAGTACCACTAAATATTTTTTCAAGTGAGATTTAGAAGATTAGAAATTAAAATCGAAATTGTGAAAATGTTTACCAACTACTACATTGTAGATTGATCTGAAGCTGTGGATAATGAAAGTGTATGAGATATCTCTTGCATTACGATTGATCAAGGAGACAAAAATATTACAGGTAACATTTCCTTCGTGATAAACTTTCATGACAAAATGATCGACTAACAAGAATCTTGATGTTTACATAAATTATCTTACCCCCACCAGTGGGGGTAACTAAAAGACCACTTCTGAGAACACCATATTTCTAGCCATTTGCGTCTTGGCCCAATGTTTTAATTAAGACAACCTTATAATTTTTTGTCTAGTTTTGTAGAAAATGTTCATATATAAGAGACTTTACCTTCAACTCTTTTTTCATCAGGTGTTATTGTTGCACATTTAATTCCAACATGACATTGCTTAATAGCATTAGCTGCATCAATAGTTACTGTAAAATATTAAACAAATTAAATAATTCATTTTCTATGTAAATTACAATGAGTAAACTTTGTTTAGCTCAATTTACATGTTATATTTAATAAAAAAATGCCAGTCTCATTAAATGGGTTTATACTGATTTGGATAGAGCAAAAAAAGTTGTTTAAGAAGTTCTTACATCAATTTTGCTAAAAAGGTAGTTTTGGAGATGTAATGGCTGAAAGTGACACTGAGGTTGGGACAAAACATAGGGTACCCCATGGGGTGGGGTATGGGCTATCCCATAGGGTACCCTATGTTTTCCATTTCACTCTAAAAACAGTCAAATACTAAAGCAACAATAAGAACAACAAAAACAAGTATTTACTCATTAACAGAAGATATAAACAAGCATATAAACAAACCTGTCAATCAAATTAATTTAACATTGCTCATGTCTTCTTCAAATGAAAACATATATATTGGAGTATCAAACTTAGTCAACATCTTAATTCCTTGACACATTTTATTAATCATAATGTAATGATGTCATTAGTAACATGACATTAAAAAATGCTATAACTTTTTTAAATTTAAAACATATGGGTATTCAATTTTGTCAACATTTTCCTTGACAATTATCAATCATATATATATATATGTACATATGAAATTATACTATTTTCAGTTCTCACATGCCCGTATATATATAGGTTTTGGAATGGGAGGGTGCATTTAAAAAGAAAATCTAACTCACTTAAGGTTACTGAATAGGATAGAGGTATGTTTGACAAAAATTGTGTTTGCGCGTCACTTTTAAACGATTTCCTTTGAAAGTGCAGCCTTTTCTAGAGTCAAATAAATTTAGTTTCTTGCACTGTTGACAGAAAGTAGAAAAAATAATGTTTTTACCAATTCACGGTCAAATCTGCAAAAGCACCTCTACTCTGCCAAACGTTAACTCTCGCCTCTATTTCGGTTAATGGCAGTCAAAATGTCATTTTCGTAATTTTGAATAGTTATACTTTAAAAGGGTGTCGGGTAATTTTGAGTTTTTGGTTGGTTCAAATTTGACAGCACTTTTCCTTTAAAAGTTTAGAAAATAAGTTAATGAAGTTCTGATTCAGAGATAATTCTATTATAAAACAATTTTTAAAAAAATCCCAACACCCTTTTGAACATCTGGCTATTGTTAACGAGCAATGAAAATTTGGACACGTTTGGTTTAAACCAGACGATGTTATAATCTTTCAAAGTTACATCAAAATACCCGAATTTCTATCTGTTAGAAAAAAGCGATCAAAGAGTTCGCGAGAATAGTGGTCACTTGCTGAAACTTTAAAACCTCTTTGAAGATATTAAAGTGAATCCAATTAACCAAAGCCAATCAGAGACAGGGAGACAGGGTGGAGGTTCAGCATAGGTTTCCGCCTGCCACTTATTTACAGTTAAAGCATTAACAAAGCACAAAGCGATAAAAAATCCAACAATTCAGTACTAAAAATTAGTTGCAAAATAGACATGTTTGTGAACTTTTATGAGAATGAAATATTATATCCGTAACTGGTTCCTGGTGTGATCATCAGAAGAAACCGTCTTGACACCTTTGTTGACAAAGTTCCCGGGTACATTTTCAAAAAATAAAAAGCTTTTTACAATAACTTGGAAAGATTAAAAGATATATATCGAAATGAAATTTAGATACTTATTTTAATAGTAGTCAAATCAAAGTCTGTAAACATGCAGAAATCCAAAAAATGTTTTTTTCCTATTCAGTAACCTTAAGAGAAAACTTAATGATGTTTATCTTGTTTAGTTTGTAGATTTTCACTTTTGATTTTATCCTTTAACATGCATATGGATACACTGAACACTGTATATCATGAGAAAGGAATCATATTTCTATTTAATACAACCATTTCTCTCTTGGTCCCACTCAAAGTTTATAATAATCAATCAGGGATTTTTTCTTTTTACATCTCGTAGAGAAGATTGCTAAGTTTACAGAAACTGCACCTCTGTCAGAAATTCCTTTGGAAGCCCATGAGGGGTGCATCAATTCTGCACCCATGCACCCTGATCCCCAGCCTACAGGCCAAGGCTTTCATTACACTCAAAATTACCTTGATCATTGGTTGCATCTCTGTTTTGAATACTAAGATCAAAAGATCTAAGCTCCACATCAAGAAATGGCAGGATAAGTTTTTCCTTAATGAGATCCCATATTATTCTATACATGAAAACAAAGTATATTTGTAAACATTACATACATATAAAAAGTCTTGAAACAGAACTCCAAATTTCATACATAAAAATGGTGCAATGCATGCAATAAAAAATAATGCTATTATTTATTATCCAATTGCAGGAATAACCGTACAAATAAACCATGAGAGGGTCTGGGGCGAGTACAAATATCCAGCCTTATTGTACATTTTGAGTGATATTCGTACTTCAGAAAACTTGTTTTGCTGCATGCGTGGCAGCTAGTATTTAGTTCTATTTTTCCATGAATAAAAAATTGAATAATAAATCACGTATTAGGCAGTTTAGTAATGAAGTATGGCTGATATTTTTACTCGTCCAGTGTATTTTGACTTGCACTTTGGGCTTGTCAAAATACTGCAAGACTCGTAAAAATATTCAGCCATACAACATACTAAACTGTCTAATAAGATATATTTATTTTAAATATTACATAAAATTTATCTTAAATATTAAATAAAATTAATATGAAATAAATTAAAAAATGTATTTAACCTTTTTTACTTCATTCATTTAACAAATTGAAATGTATTCATTCAATTTATTACAACAAATAAATATGTATTAGTATCCTATAATTATATCATATGTATGTGTAATGCCTTTCTTTCAAAAAGACTACATGCAATGGTACTTGTGTTCAATACCATTATACTGTTCATCAACCCCCGCGGTCATGAAATTTCTTAAAATTTCTCCCATGACTATCAGTGTGTGCCTTTCAACTTTTCTTCAAGACACAATTTTTGGAATTTTAATCTGACAGAGCTGAAATCTTAATGAAATTTTTAATTGGGCGATTCTAAAACTTATCAGTTATGTGACGAAAGCGGCTTTACATACGTGGCTATCTACCATTTTGGCATATATTGCTAGACTAAAGAGATTTTAAAAACACTGTTTATGCTAATTAATTGTGGCCGAGTTTCATCGCAGAGCAACTGTAAGCATATGGATGAGGTAATGTGTACGCCATGAAGAGAAAGAGAATCCTTCAAATGTACAATCATGTAGTTTTTTTGATCGAGGTTTCTTTTTCGAGATTGCTATAATCGCGTACGTAAGTTTACGGGACTATTCTTAATACCGTCATCACTACTATTATAAAATCCTAATGCAAACGCTATATCTACTGAGTTATATCCAAAAAATTCAAACAAACACAAACAAAAAATTACTCTCTCTTCAGCATTAATAATTAATGGTTCCGAAACAAGGATAAAATATGCAAAAACGGAACATGGGTTTCGTTGCACGGCAATAACAGCTGACATAGAAACAAGGCAAATATATGACAACAATTAATGCAAAAGAATTACTTTGAAAGGGCAATAATTCCTAAATGTTGGTTTTAGTAAAAGAAAAAAATATAAATCTTACGATGAAACATGAATATATATGTGAAGCACATAAAATATAAACATAAACGACAGTCTCGAAAGATCAAAGTACAAACACTATCATGTGTATTTTTATTACCTCCCGCAAGTGGAGTAATTCGTCTCTCTTACCTAGTCATTTCATCGCCATTTAGTTCAACAACTGGTCCAACTGTAAGAAAAGTATAAAAGTTAAAATATAATATGTTATCCAGTTAACTGCTTCAAACAAGGCGTCACCTGCCGCAGCGAACCGCTACAGCTTGTGATAAAGAAGGGGTTTTCACTGAGTTGTGTTAAATTTCACATATTGACAACGGCATTTTTTGGCACATAATCTTGTTGTTCAAAGAAAAACGCACAAGTAAACAATTTCTTGCTTTCTTACCCTTAATTTTGCTCATTTTGACAATTAATGCAGAATTTCACACTAATATTTCACAACTCACTGTAGATATCTGATCCAGCGACGCGCAACACTGCTGGTACGCGACTTTATATGGAAAGCATTTACCGGGATGCATTGTGGTCACGACATTCGACAGGTCACCAACAGCCATGGTTTGATGAGAACAGATATGTTGATACAGAGAAAAATAGAAAAGAATAACAAAATCATAATGAATGGTCCTCGAGCTCGGTGCTGTTCGGGTAGAAACTGAACAAAAAAACTTAACATTCGACATAAAACAGCAAACGGTACGAGATGGCCAAACGATACATAAAAATTACTAAACCGTAAACGCATGTTTTTAATTTCAAACACCATTAAAGTTGGCTTATTCAGTTATTGGCGTTTGTCCTTAATTTTTTGGCAGCTAGTGCTTCAACATATTATTGTTTCTATGAGTGCTAGTGGTTTGAAAAGATGAGGAATCAACAAAACGAAAAGAATTTGACTATTGTTATATATCTCTCTATTACCGTTTTTCACGGTGTCTGTGCACAGAAAATACAAGTTTCAGTATGGTTTCGACCAGAAACATTTACCCTTCCTTTCAGCTCCAGCCTGAGTTATTTTAATTAAGAAATAATTCAAATGAGGGGTGGGTGTTCGTGTTATGGATGCACGGCGGGAAGTTGGGAGAGCAAGAGAGAAGCGTTTGAGCAGCACGAGGCAAAGCCGAGTATTTCTACACTATCGAGACTATCGAGTGCTCTACCAACTTCATAAGTACATCCATAACACGACAGACACACGCTATGCATGAATTATTTCTTTTAGAACATTTAAGTTTTCAGAGCAAGAGAAAAAAAATATGTTTTCGCACGCTGATTAAGTGAAGAATTCTCCGTAACTATTTCCGATGTTTTATTGGCTTAACACAAGCACGTGATTGTTTGAAAATATCTGAAGGTAACGACAAAGTTTTCAAGTAATAAGTTTTCAGTAACTTTCCAGATGCAAGAAATTGCAACTTTATGAGTTTATCGAATTACAGAGTTTAAGTGATGCACACTCACGTCTTACAAGAAGCGCGCAAAAAATGTCTTAAAATGTCTTTATATGTCTAAGTATTTTTAGAAAGTTGTTATTAATTTTCGCTCAATGTGAGCCTCACTGCACTAGTTAGCTGAAACCCCCAACCCCTTCTCCTGACCCCCGCGATAGGGCGGAGAATTTAACATTTAACGGTTAGTATTACATTTAAAGTTGTTATTAATTTTCGCTCAATGTGAGCCTCTTTGCACTAGTTAGCAGAAACCCCCACCCCCTTCTCCTGACCCCCGCGATAGGGCGGAGAATTTAACATTTATGAAGTGTTAAATTTTGCTATAAAAAGTTAACAAAATTCATATAATGAATAACAAAAACATAGCTACAAGAATATGTTTCCAACGAGTCACAGCGTCCGCCATGTTGTTTCTCCTTTTTTTCACTTGTTGGAGAGATTTGGTTCCAGTCCATCGCAGAGACCTAACTTCCGGTACAGTGTTAAAATCCCCGCTAAAATGTTCCGCTATTTGAAGGTAAATGTTAAATTCCCCGCCACCCGTGACTCCACGCTGTTAAATACGCGTTAAATCCCCGGTATAGTCGCGTTAATTCCCCGCCTAATCCCGAAGGTCGGGGACTGGGGGTTTCATTTGACTAGTGCACAATAAAGTTCTTATATAAAAAATGCATGTACTATATTATTGACCAATTAAAGGTTCGAAGTTTGCTCGAGATAGAAATGAATTTCATAAATTACATCAAAATCTTAAGGACCTTAAGAGATTGTCAAGCAATTGTAATAAGTAGTATTTTTAAAAGTTCATAACTCGTCCATGCATTTTCTCAATAGATTGGTCACACAAAAATCAACTCAACTTTACCAGTCGTGTTTTTTTATAAGATCAAGCAGGAAGCTCAAATAAAAGAAAATAAATGTGAAACACCGCTACACTTCTTGTGTTTTATATTGTGCTTAGTGCATGAAGTCTTTGTGTAATTTAACATTTTCATAGATATTTGGTGATTCAACTGAGACGGTTCTTATATTTTGACCAATTTAAGCCTCGTTGTTCTTATAAAAAAGCGTGTATAATCGCTTTGTCATCAGCTGGCGAAGTTTCACTTTCATGCCGGGAGAGCTTGAGTACAAGTCCCTTAATTCCCACATGCGCAAAATATGGCTAGTATAAAAAGAAAGACCACACTATAAATAGCAAAATCCCCTAAGTTTGATGTTAAACGGATGAACAGTTAACGAAATATTTATTAAAGAAATCTTTTTCTCACTTTGGTACCAAAGTATGGAATGAGATACCTCAAAGTATAAAAAAAATGTCAAAAAAAATGTTCAAAAAAACTATGCACACAAAACTTCTAGAACTCCTTTGCCAAGAAGACGCCTACCTAAGT
>JAOTRI020093723.1:0-15210 GCA_028564885.2 Zoanthus sanctaehelenae | reverse complement strand
GCCGCCATCTTGAATAATTGTGACGTAACTTGGTTGCCCTATTGTTCCAGAACAATCGCTCTTTGTATCAGAACAATGCAGCAACCAAGTTACGTCACAATTATTCAAGATGGCGGCGCCCGGGAAATTTGAAAGCCAAGATAAGCGTTTTTGAAATTTATTTTTCTCGAATACAAAGGTTTTCATTGGAAAAAGATTGAGCAATTTCAATTGTAAACATATGTTCTGTGGTTTAAAGTAATTTTGTTGTTTTAGTAGAGGTTCCCTTTAACAGGAAAAAAACCGAAACAATGTCGTTGTTACTTATTTCAATTTTTGTTTAAATTATATATTATTTGCTATTATCAAGACCTTTTGGTAAAATAATACAAGACATAGCAAACAAATACTAGGGTTGGATTTCATTATAAGATCAACGAAATTTTGAAAAACTACTTATCGCAATTTCCTTGGCTTCTTCAACTAAGAGTGCAATAACTTATTAACCAACCGACTAAGTTTATCAGTCATAACTTTATAGTTACGTATTTAAATCTAAACATTCATTTATAAAAGTTTCTCATATATATGCATTTTGTTGCCGTTATTTTTGATTTTAAGTTGTTTTTTAAAATAACATGTTTTTTTTTTCAAAATAGCTTATTCTATTTTATCTGTTGAGGGATGACTTAGGGTTAGGGAAATGTAATGTTAGGGTAATATAGTTATGGTTATAACGAAAGGAAAATGGTATCTAATATCGCAACTCACAATAGCTCAGTGGTATAAGGATGGCGAATTACACAGCAGCTACATCTCAGGTATGATAATTTTACTAAAAAAAAAGTTACAAAATTAAGTAGATATAGGTAGAAAGATAAAAGGGAGAAGAGAAATTAAAGGGAACTGGAGCCGCGGGTAAGGGATCGGAGATAAAAGAGGGATTAGTAAATTATAAAACAATTTACAATCTTTTATGTCCTACAAGAAATCCATATCCCTGTTTTTAAAATGAGTCCCCAAGAATATAAATCCCTTTCGAAGACAGTAAACAAATTAACATGGGTTGAAAAAACAACCAAACAAGGTTAACTAAAATTTGGTCTTCATTTAAAAACACCTTTCGAAACATCAGATAATACATACATGCAAAAGTTCTGTTTTTGTATTAAACGCTCCAAGTATAAGTAAATGATTGTTTGAAAACGAAAAATCCACATTTATTTCCTTTAATTTATGTTGTTTTATTTTGACATTTTTTAGAAATAGCTTGAAAATGTTAAGAAAATTAAAGAATACAATTATCAGTTTATAGCCCCAAATGAAATACAGTTAGAACATATATAGAGACATTCGCGCGCTTTTTCTAAGACGTGAGCGTGAGTCTATGACTCGATAAACTCATATAGTTGTTATTTCTTGCATCTTGGGAGTTACTCTACCCTATATTTTTGGACATAAACTCCTATTTTAAATTTCAATTTTTGTTTACCATGGAAGACAACATATTAGACGAAGAGTTACCGAATTTTTCAATTGAGTTTAATTTTCAAAAAAAATCAATAAATAAGTTGGCGAAGAGGTGAGGTTTGCATCTCAGCCGAGACGCGAAAATTGAAAACATTTTAGAGAAACGGATACACTTTGGAAAGTTGGTAGAGCACTCTAGAAGCTAGAGAAACACTCATGCAGCTTGAATTATTTCTTAAATCTCCTTCAATAACAATATTCTGCGTTATTGGTGAAACGTCAACCTGAAACATAGATTTAAAGTATTGCTTCAAAGAAATCAAATATTGGAAGAGAAGGAATTCAAACATGTCCGCCAATAATGGGTTAAAGAAAAGTTGAAACTCTTACAGAGAGCGATAAAAAGGCTTTAATAGCAGGTTTGAAAAAAATTGATTTTCTATGTCCTGGACTGGACATAGATATGAACTACATTTTGAATTATTTTCTTGCCAGTTGCCAGTTGTTCCATGTTCTTTTTCTTCCACTAACTCTTTCTTACTGATTCCTTCCAATCACTTTATAAGTTAGATGAATGCACTTCGCACCTCATCTACAAGAAACAATAATGCTAAGTCTGAATGGACCCACAAGTTAAATCTTGTACTTTCCTTCCTTCATCAACTGTTGCCACACCAAGCCTTTAGGAAATTCATACGCATCAATTGAAGAGGTTTTCATCTCCGCGCTGTATCCCGGCGCCTGTTATTAACAACGGGAAAAGAAATAAGCTCGATACAGTAAGAAGAACGATCTCTTCACTGTACAGGGGGTCTATCAAACTATGAAATAACGATCTCTGTACTATATCCCGGAGCCTGTTACAAAAAAAAAAGATCTCTCTTGATTTCGCGCTAAGTTTAAACGCAACAAAAGTATAAAGTTTATTGCTCCAATTCTCTCTAATTTGAAACGAAATCGATGTCCTGTTCTCGTTTTTCCTGATATTAATAAATACTTTAAAAAAATAACAAAGTATAGATCATATTCAGCTATCAAAGATACCGCCAAAAGCAGTTACAGCATCTGATGATATAGCCTACAAAAATATAATCATAACCGAGTTGAAAAATATTTGTTTCAATGTAGACATGAAACAAAAGCAAGAAACGAGTATATGATTCAGTATAACAGAAATTGAAAGGGGAAAGAAAAGCAATGCGTTGCAGACAATCTAAGAGACAGGGACGACTGTTTAACAGGCTATTTTTGTTCTGAATGAGCTTTCGAAACCTACATACAAAACAGAATAGTTTTTTTATTAATTATTCATTTTCTTTCCATCGTGCAGGTGGTTGCATCTACGAAACAACAAAATTATTAACATGGATAAAAATGACTTATTTTCAAAAAGCAACCAAAAATCTATATAACAGGATATTAATTTAATTGCCTTTAAAATATCTAAATTTCAACAATTTCATGGGGCAAGTAATGGAGAATCATTTGATAACCGGATTAGAATCACCTAAATTTAATAAGTATGAAATACAACAAATTTTTACACTGAATTGGTAGCAAATCTTCTAAAATTTAATTTCACTGACTTTTACGGTTGAAAACACGTTTCGCTTAAAAGAAAAAGCTCTTTTTAGTTTCAAATCTTCGGAAAATGCTCGACTAACGATGCCGCTCCTCGGCAGTGTGACGTCACTCCCTTGCACTTTTCATTGGCTAAACTACAGGCAGCAAAGGTTTAAATTCTGTCTAAACTTAAAGTAAAGTCTTAGTGATCACGGATAACCATCACATTTGATATCACATGGCAGTTCTAAATGGCTAAAAAATTAAAGTTAAAAATATAAGGAGTTTGCTACTTTTTTCAAGGAAATTTAAACAAAAAAGTCAAAAGTCGAATTTCTCCTTAAAGGCCACTCTCTATCCTAAATTTTGGTGGAGAGTGAATAAATTGAGAGACGTATTTGAGTGTGAAGAATCAAACAAAGCAAATAATAAAAGATTGAGGATAAAATTCTAACAAACTTATTTCATGAAAAGTATAGACTCAAGTCGGGAGAATTTAACAAGAAAGCTGGTAATGGAAAAGTTTAAATCTGACAATTATCACTATAGTTTAGCGGGATGAAAAAAGCAATGGAGTTCGCCTCGTCACGTGCAACTTAGAGAAAGATGACCATGAAGCGAGATTGAAAATTCAATGAGTCAATGACTCAAAATGTTTAACCTGAGAAAAAAACTCTACCCTCAACTTCAACCCTAATCCAAACCCTAATCCAAACCTAATCCAAACCCTAATCCAAACCCTAATCCAAACGCTAATCCAAACCTAATCCAAACCCTAATCCAAACCTAATCCAAACCCTAATCCAAATCTAATCCAAACCCTAATCCAAACCCCAATCCAAATCTAATCCAAACCTAGTCCAAACCCTAATCCAAATCCTAATCCAAACCCTAATCCAAACCCTAATCCAAACCCTAATCCAAATCTAATCCAAATCTAATTCAAACCCTTATCCAAACCTAATCCAAACCCTAATCCAAACCCCAATCCAAATCTAATCCAAATCTAATCCAAACCCTTATCCAAACCTAATCCAAATCTAATCCAAACCTTAATCCAAAACCTAATCGAAACCTTAATCCTAACTTTAGGACAAAAAACCGCTGACTGACTTATAACTTGACTCATGATTCACAGAGACATGACCTCTCTCTCAAATCAGAAAAAATCCCCGTTCTACTCACCTGTGTTAGCTTGTAAGCTCCATTGACAGTGACTACAGGATCAACGAAATGTTCGTGTAAATGATCCGCGTACTCTAACAGCCTGGAGAAGAATTTAAAAAATAAAGGAACTATGGGACCAATACAGGAGCCCATAAGTAGGAGCGGGAAACTTCCTGTTCTAGTGTCACAGCGTTTTACGGACCAACTTATTTTTACTTTCAGATCTCGCGAATTTAAACCAATCACATGTGCCATACTTAATCAATAACGTCACTGTTAACTTGTATGAATTGTCTAATCCTCCAGAAATGGAGCGCCTATTGAAATTTCTCGCTAAAAGCAATCTAAAAATTGACAAGTTCGTGAAAACGCCGTGATATCGGTCTATTATGGGAGTTGCTTGCTCCTACTTATGGGCTCCTGACCAATAAATAATCTAAAAGTGGTTATATCAGTTGCGGGTATGTATAAAGGTTCCTTATGTTCTAATGGCGATGGCAAATTAAAAACTCGACAATGGTTATTCGTCATTAGAATCTGATGAGCGATGCCATAAATGCAGCCGAATCGTCATTTCAGGATTTTAACTTTTTTCTTTATAACGTGAAAACCGTAAAGCATATTTTACAGTTTTAATATCACTACCTTTTTTTCATAGTAGTGCTGAAAATTTTAGTCTTTTTGAAAGTTAAACATTACCATAATAAAAGTTAAACTAAAACACAGGTTCATCTCACCTATTATCCAGCTGACCTGAGATACACACATAGTCAATGACAGCGATGTGCTGAGTGTATTCGCACAGCCCCACTCCTCCACCGTGAGGACACACAGGAACTATATAAACGGAGAAAGATAATCACAATCATAATAAGTTAAAAACTAAAAATTCCAGTTTGACTGAAGGCAAGCAAAATAAAAAATAAAACTTTTGTCATAAAAAATTCGGTAGTTTGGATTGTCCTGGAATAAACAACTACAAACTCAAAGTTTTGAGTTTTGTCGCCAGAGCTCCCCTTGCTCCACTTATGAAATACGTTAAGCCAAATAAGTACGAATTAAAAGTGTTTTCATTTTCACTTGAAACCATTAAATCTTGAATTCCATCAGTTTCGTCAGCTTGTGCCGAAACGATCTATAAAACTTTTTGCTTGTTGTGGAACATTGAAAGTATTGGCAACACAGGCCCGAAGGGTGGAGGGGAAAAGGGTGTTCGGACCTCTCCCCCCACCCACCCCCAAGGGGCGAAAAGGCCGGGATCAAAGAAGTCAATATACAAGTTTTTGAAAAATACACTCTTTCTTTTAACTAAAATGTTATTATTGCGTGTTTGCGTGTTAAAACGATTGATTTAGTGTTGTTATGATGGGTTTCCTTTGGCGTGTCATCATATTTGGCAAAAAATGTATATTTTGGCGGGAATATGAACAGACGCGTTAGCACGCTGCAAGAAATCGAGTCATCTTGAAGTCCTGAGTTTGCTTCGCTCGGATTTATACTTTTAATACATGATAATGTCAATAGAAAGTGCAGCTAAGTTGTAAAATGGACTTTTGTTACGTATTTCACTAAAGAAAGACCCAGGGAGCTAATATAATCAGACAGTAAAATGTGTACACAGTTGTAGATGAATGAATATTGCACCAGATAAGAGACAAGAACATTTTTCCAAATATCAGTGTTCTTTTGAGAATAGCGTGCACAATACCAGCCACATCATGTGAATGCGAGAGAAATATTTGTCTCTTATTGCATCTTGCATTTATATATTACGATATTTTAGATTTTATACATAGATATATCTCTACGTTAAATAGGATCCCAAGGATAAAATTAAAGTGTTTTACACTGATGGGTTTATTATTAATGTATATAGTACAACTATCTGTACTATAAAAACATCCTGTTTGTAAATATTATTATTATTATTACTACTATTATATAGCAGTGAAAACGTCTGTATACTATATACAGGGTAAAAAGCAGCACGAGGCGCGGTAGCGTAGCTTATCAGTGGATAAATGAAAGACTAAATACATTATAAAATATATCAATAAACGTTTCTATGTGAAAAAGTGTCTCTCCTATTTACAGTTCATGATTGGCCTATTATTATTACTATAATAATAATAATAGTTATTATTATAATTTTATTAATATTATTTTATTATTATCATTATCATCATCATCATCATCATCATCATCATCATCATTATTATTATTATTACAGCGCCAAGTAAGGCCTCCCAATTAGCATGCACCAAGTAATAATGTCCTCTATGCTACAAGGCTAGAAGCAACAACGCCAAGAACAAGCACAAAATGAACTAGATGTTTGATAAAAGATTTTTTATTAACTATTACTTTCAAACAAAGTTTTCCTTACTTGGCACAACTAGTTACTATATAAGGTCATCTGACTTGATAACAAAAGGAGGTGTACGACATAAGAACAGAAAAATAACCCTACAAAAAGCTCTCTCGAAAGGATATCACAAAATGGTAAAATAGAACAAATCATTTTGCAACTGACCTCCTAACTTCGCAGCTAGAAGCAATACCGCTAGCACTTCATTCAGGCCTCCCAACCTACAGCTGTCAACTTGGCAGTACTGCATAGCGCCAGCCTGCATAAACTGCTTGAACATGACACGATTCTGACAATGTTCTCCCGTGGCAACAGCTATCCCATGAGGCCCTAGTTCTTTGGCAATCGCCGCATGTCCTACAAAGAAACAAAATTACATTCTCAAACATAATACTGATGACAATGAAGTGCAACTAACCTTTTTTCTCGTTTTTGTTCGTTCAAACTATTTATCATACAGTTTAAGATATTTCGAGAAAGTATTTTTGTTTCTGGTCAAATGTATTTTTAAATCTTGAGAAGTTTTCTTCTGAAGGGCATTGATATATTAGCCGTAAATGACATCAATCTCGTCTAAAATATATTTGAAAAATAAAAGGTGAAGACAGTTAAGGGTAAACACCTAGTGAGTTCATCGAATAAAATGTCAACCTCTAAAACTAAAAGTTATCGAGCAATGCTTTCTTTTTCAAATGAGGCGCCATAATTTGGCATTGATGTCATTTACGGATATCCTCAGTCCCCTTCAAGGCGCGGCCAGTGTACCAAGATGAAGGAAACTTTTGGAATTTCAAAGTAACAAGGAAAAAGAAATATTTGAAAAAAGCAAAAAGGTTTCTGCAAAATGCTTAACGTTGTATGATAAATGGTTTGATGCAAAAACATGAACTAAAAGCGTAAGTTGCTCTCAACTAATTATCATCCCGTTCAACTATAGTCAACTACTAATTAACTCTTTCAGTCCCAGTCGGTTATCAACACCCAACTTCTCCTAACATAACACATACAAAATAAAACATATGACAATGAGAAACTGATAGTTGATCAAGCAAAGCAAACTGCAGAAGATTAACAGTAAATTCTCTCAAACGTGTTCAATAGAAAGTATAGCAACAACTTGGGAGAATTTGACAATAAAACTGGGATTGAAAGGGTTAAAACTAGTGTTCAGATTGACTAAAGATTAAAAGTGAAATTCTCTCAACTTGCTCAATAGAAAGTATAGGAACAAGTTGGGAGATTTTAACAATAAAACTGGGATTGAAAGGGTTGACACTTATTGAGACTGAGGGAAAGAGTTTGTATAGGTAATCATACAGTTTCGAGTTCAGTTTGAAATTAATTTGCACGAATGTTTTTCAAGGATCTGAAATTGCACGAGCCGCTTCATCTACTCGATCGTATGTTTTGCAAAGTGTTCGTCTCTCCTAACTCGTAACTTTCCATTTCAATGGCACTTTCATTCTCAAATCACCCTGTTTTCTGAACGGGCAACCAAAAAGCAGTGCTTTTCACAGAGGTTTTGCTTTTAGAGCAGATTTGGAGCTCAGAAAATCTACTCAAGGCACACTCCATCGCCCGCCATTTTAAATTTAAAATTGTTTTTGTTAGAAACTGATTTGTGTACGCACCATCAACGCGAACATGTTGCTACGATTTGATTGACTTATTCAAATTTCTATTGTTTCTTAACCAATCGAAAGACATTTGTAATCTGCATTCGTGTTACACATTTTGTACTCGTATTACAGAAGAGCTGCACTCCTTTCTCTGCCAATCAAAATCGAGTAATTTTTTCGCGTATATTATTAGTTTTATAATCCCAACACCGCCGATTCTTTCATGGCAGAACCACAAAGCATACTAATTTCATTTTCAAGGTCAAGTAGCTCTTAAAGAATTTCCTCATTAATCAAACGTGTGTTTTGTGAGTCTTTGAGATCACATTGAATAGCAATTAACTTCCGGTTTTGTTATTTACCAGGCTGAGTGCTTGGTTGCCGGGAAACAACGAAACTTGTTCACGGGCACGTGGTATCCTCTCGTCCAATAAGAATACAAGAAAAACTTAATGGATCCTCTCGTCCAATAAAAATACGAGAAAAACTGTAAAGGATCCTCTCGTCCAATAAAAATACCAGAAAAATTGTAATGGATCCTCTCGTCCAATAAAAATACGAAAAAAACTGTAATGGATCCTCTCGTCCAATAAAAATACGAGAAAACTGTAATGGATCCTCTCGTCCAATGAAAATATGAGAAAAACTATAATGGATCCTCTCGTCCAATAAAAATACCAGAAAAACTGTAATGGATTGTTGGTATATAACAAAACAAGATGTGTGCTAAATATCTCAGAACACTGCATCATACATATCTAAACATTTTTATCATGTTACTTGGTAACTGTGGCGGGAGAATATTAGTTAGAAATTATACGCATTTCCTTTGAACTCTTTGAAATCTTACAAAAACTTTATAAAAAATGTTATATATACTAGTAGTAGCTATCGCTAAGTGCCAACGAGCAAGACAAAGTTTAACAAATTTTGATGATGTTTTAAAACACAACGACATAAGATACGCTTAGAAATTTAAAAAACGATGTAGTTCTGGTTAAAAAAAATAATTAAAAGCTTTCGACTGTTCTACAACAGCCTTCATCAGAAAAAAGTGAAATAATAAAATCGCTGATATAAATATAAAAGTGTTTCTGCTGAAAGGAAAATGCTGCGAAATTCTTCCACTTGATATATTGGGCAAGTTTCGATCGAAGTTCGAGTGTTCAAGCCGTATGAACAGAACAATTAACTCTTTTTTTCAGGTTGTTTTTTTCCGGTTTTATTTCAAGTATAAAAAGCTAAATCCTTTCAAGCCCAGTGGCCCATGGAGCCAGCGCTTATCTCAGGTTTCTGTAGTGTTAAGCGGATGAGAGTTTTTGACTCCCCCTGGATGGGACACTAATCCATCGCAGGTTAGCTCTCAGCAGACGCTGGTACTCATTTACCTGCCCCGGAAGGATGGAAAGCTGAGTTGGCTTAGGCGGAAAAGAAGGCCACACAAAGATTCAAATCTCGGCAAAGTGCCGGGATCGAACTCGGGACCTTGTGGTTGGAAGGCAGAGATCTTACCAACTGCGCCAACCATGTCCACCAAGTATAAAGTTATTGTAAAATTATCAAAATACAAAAAAGTCAATTTTATATATTTTTGATAAGTTTAATTGTTTTCAATTTGTCGTAACACTGGTTACAGCGCAACAGTTAGTCGTTATTGATTCAAATTTCGAGTGTTGAAACCGTGTCAAAAGAATAGTTAACGTTTTTTTCAAATTAATCTTTTTCCAGTTTTATTTCATTATAAGTACGAGGAGCAAAAAAATTTACAAAAACGGGTGAGAACAACCTTTTCCTTATTTCAAATTTGGTCTCAACTCCACTTGATAAATGCCAAAACCGGTGAGCATCGACAATCAGAGCCATGCGGGATTGACGTCACAATCTCTGACAGCTATGATTGGTCCGTTGCAATTTTCACTACGTCATTGGAATCTCAGGAATCTTACCTTACAAACACTTGAGATTTTTTCGCGTTTTCGCTCGGCTGGCTCGTTGGCAAATAAAATCCCTAATTTTTAGATTTACCTTTTCTTTTTTAAACCGAAATTGAAAACACAAAACTAAGATAATGTATTATTTGTTTTACCTAAAATGTCATCTGGAGAAGTTGGTTCTTCAATCCAAACAGGTTTAAATTCTATTAACTGTTTCATCCAGCTAATGGCTTGGTTAACATCCCAGCGCTGGTTTGCATCCATTGCCTAAATGCCATGAAATTTAGAATATGAGAGAACAGGTTGAAGAACTTCTTTTCAGTTTAAACTGCAGGTTATTGAAAACACAGCAACTGCTGCAACACAGAAAAAGCGAAACGAATCTTTTTATTCTTGCGTTCCCGAGCATGCGCGATACGATTATACACGGTGCGATTTTTGGGTTTGTGAGCTTGAATCTCCATTTCAAAAACATGGCCGCTTCAACTTCATTAAATCCCGTAGTCAGCAAGCACTAACATCAAGGAGTAAACTGGGATCGAGAGTAAGTTTGGCCTAATGTTCATTTGTCAGTTTCCTGGGACTAGCAATCACCTGACAGCTTTAAAGTATGTTCATGGAGGATTCAGAGGGTTTCAGATCAATTTGGCCCGATTTTGAGCTCCATGACATAGGTAAAGCTTCCAACAAAAAGGATTTCAGACCGAATTTGCCGACGAAACACGTTTCCGGATAATACGGCGCAAGAAGAACTACAATTTAGACCAAAACTAATATCCTCCACACACAAGTCGTTCGAAAGATTCCTGTTAAAAAGAGAGAGAGTTATCTCAGGATTCCCTCTGTTTTTCTCAGTTCCGCTAAATGTTTCAAACCAATATATACAATAATAATAGCAAACAATTAGATCGACTCCTTAAGCAAATCAAAGAATCGAACTCCAAGCAGAACCAGTTCCGTAATTACTAGTAAACATGTCGGATCGAGACACTTTATATAATAACCAATCATGAAAAGAGCAGAATGGAGGATTAGAAAACAGTGGAAAAAAGTGTTAAGCAAACGCGAAAGTCCCTGCTACAGCTACCTAACTCACAGGTACTTCTTTGGTGAATCCACGAGTCAAAACTCAACAATCTCGCGGTTACCAATGGTGACTAATTTTTGTTTTGGGAACAGAAATCACGAAACAGTTTCCAAATAAGTAATCATTCCAACAACCTTTTTTGTATTCTTTTACATTTCGGGTAATTCAAAATGGGGAAATGTTGCTTGGAAATCAGGTAAGTGGTGGTTTTTGAGCCCTAGACTCTACTTACCAAAAAACCTTCGTCACCAATCTCCTCTCTCATAATAGCTGCTCGTCTCATATCGTCTTCTATATCTGAGCCAATCTTCATCTTGAATCTAAAACCATTAATGGACAATTCACAAATCTCGTAATAAGCAATTACTGTGCACAAAAATTCAAATGTCTACGCGCTGATTTCGGGGAATCTTGCTTGAAACTATTAAACAAACATATACTGATCAAGCAGGTCCATATATAGGTAAAATCCTTTATGAATCAAATGCGCCATGGAGCCGGCACTTATTTCCACTTTTTGTAGAGTTATCCAGAGGAGAGTCTTTCACATCTTCCAGAATGGGACACTAATCCATCGCAGGTTAGCTCCCAGTAAATGCTGGTACTCATTTACCTACCCAGGAAGGATGGAAAGCTGAGTCGGCTCAGACGATATTTAGATAAGGAAGATCTTTTCATGGAATGAACATGTAAGGTTAATGAATAAATTAAACAACTCAAAAGCTAGGGATTTAAGTTCAAATAATATTATATACTGAATATTTAATTTTTATTCTGTCTCAATTTTTATCACTTAATAGGTATGAATGACGTTGACCAACACCAAACTTGAATGGTGAGGCTGATGTACTATACCTAAAGTGATTTAAAGATTTATACCATTCAACAAATTCTTCTGGTTAACGTCAACCTGCACTGCTTTTAGCCAATCAAAATCGATTATTGTATATAATCGATTTTGATTGGCTAAAAGCAGTGCAGGTTGGTGTAGCGGTTATCAGTAACGCCTTCCACCGCTGAAACAGAATCAAGTCATCTGGCTGGGAAGACTGGGCAACCAATTTCTCCACAATGTTGGCTAGCACGTTTTTCACCAAAACGACGATGATACCAGGTTACCCTTTATATCTAAATAGTCAGCAATATTATATAACTTAGGATGCGATCGTTTGGGTCTATTCCAGAATATGAATACATAAATAATCTGAAAAGTCTTTCGATTGCAACTTTTTTTCATTTCAGTCAAAAAAGAAAACAAGCGATAAACTAGTTTGAGATGCGTCGGTGTTTCTAAAGAAACAAGTTAGAGATAAATAAGTAAATTATACACCGTATAAAAGAAAGAATACTTGCTAAAGTTTCGGACGTCATTACTTCGTTGGAACTCGCTGTATCAACCCGACAAAGGACTAACGTCCGAAAACGTCAGTAAGTATTTTTCTTTCATACGGTGCATAATTTTTTCATTATCACTACATCATTTCAAGTTACTGGAGACGTTCTATCAGTTTACCTGCTTCTGATATCAGTACAGCCAAAATCAAAAACGCTTTATGGCAGAAAAAATGATAAAAATGATCGTGGTTCCATTTCTTCACAATGTATATTTAAAGATTTTTGTTCCAAGAGCACGCGTTGGTAAGAGACGATAGGTAGTTTTTAATAAAACCTTGAAAATGAACAACCTTTTAAAAGCAGAAACATTTTTGGGTGTTTCATTTTCTTTAGTTGCCATCAATTCGTAAACACAAACAACTCCTAATGAAAAAATGTGCTCCAATAAGTCCCAATTTTGACGTAGATCATCTCCAAAATGTTAAACGTTAATGCTTTTTCTCCGTGTAAAACTTTTGCCTTTGCACGTTTCAGACTTATATGATTTACCAAACACCAATCTTCGTGTTGAAACTTGATTTCAAGAAACTCCGGATTATCGTATTATGTAATTCTAGGAATTCTGGAATAAACACAAAGCAACGCACTCCTGTATCAGTAGATGTAGCTAAAGACCTGCTCCAGCCAAGAGCCATGTACTTTCTCAACAGCTCCCTGATTTGTTCATTCGTGTAACCAAGCCAACCAGCTGAAGTTGTATAGGCAGGGTATCCATGAGCCTGAAGAAACTTTACTGTTTAAAATAAAATAAAAACTAAGTTTACTGGGAAGACGTGATCAGGGGAGCTGGTAAGAGTTCTACCAAGTATGCCGAGGTTCGAATATTTATGTGACCTTCTTTTCTGCCTAAGCTATCACATTTTCCCATCCTTCTGAGGCAGGTAAATGAGCAACACCGTTTGCTGGGAGATAGCCTGGGATGGATTAGTGTCCCGTCCAGGGAAAGCCAAGGATTATTATACACTTAATACACTTAATACTAGAGCGGAGATAACAGGCGGCACTGTGGGCCACTAGCCTCGTAAAGGATTTGGCTAAGCTTTCTAACTACAATTTTCCAGCTATATTTACTAATTCTAGAGTAACAGCATACTTGGAAAGTCTATGAGCCAGAAACACTACAATTTGGTGAAAAAAGGATCAAACATGAAGAAAAGTCAGAATATTCTCGTTCTAGGGCTAAACTGATCAGGGAAGCCGGTACTGACTTAACTAGATCACGGAATGATGGGAAACTTTGTTAACTTAGGCGGCAAAAAAAGGTACGTAAACACAAATACTCAACTCTCGGCAGAAACTGCGATGGAATAGAATCCATTACAGTGAGAGCTAAAGAGTCTGATCCGTTTGACAATAAATAAACCAGAGATAAGCGCCCGCACCATGGGCCTCCTGGCTCATAAAGGACTTCGCAAACAGACTCTACAGTTTAAATGAGCACTCATTGTAAATTACCGCCAAATCTTGTAACCTTACACTGATTTCCATAAATTCCAGTGAAACTAAAAAATGGATTAGAGGTAATAAAACCTTTGAATTCTGAGGCTGGTCTATATGAACACGTTTGCTCCCAAAAGTCCCTCGTGACCAGAAAATTGCCAAATTTTGGTCAACTCTAATGTAACAGTCGAACGTGCATCTTGGATTTCCAAACTAATCTCGAAAGCCCATAGTGGCCGAAAATAGGTCATCCAAGGGCTTTCAAAATAACAAAAGTCAATTGGAATATTTCTAGGTTTTACAGTATACATCTTCACTTTAACTTTAAATTATTCCAATACTTTAACAGCGATCCTCGGAAATTACCCGTCACAAGATCTATATGGGTACGTTCTGCAAAATGGGGTCCCAAGGAAGTACTTTCTCACAAGACCTTTAAGGGTATGTGCTAACCATTGAACAGGGTCTCTGAGAAATACCATCTCAAAAGAGCCTATAGTATTTATAATCGAACTGCGTAGCGATTTTAACTTTCTACTGATAAATTGGGTTATCACAGAAACGCTTTTATGAAATACTTTTGTAAAAAAGCGTACAGATTGAAATTCAAATCATACATTAGGTTTTCTTAGGCATCCCAAATCTTTTTTTGAACAGGCCAGTAACAATTTCGAGACGTTACCACAACATACTCACCCATTTTATGAGAAAACCCAGGGGATTAACCTCCAAACAACATGTAAAAAGGGTTGGAAATAAATTGCAGTTGATATACAGATGAAGCATTGCCAATTCACCAAATAACCGTTTTATTAACTACCATGCCACACCTTCCAAGAAACTATGCGTTTGACTATTGAACACATAAAACAGCAGTAATTAGGGCTTCTACTAAAATTTGTTAACGTCAACAACACACTGCAAAACTTTCCATTATTGTGAAGAGCTTAGAATGACTTACTTCTTTCGTCTCTGGTGGCCATGTTTTTTCTTACCATCTCTAAATGAATATAGCATAGATGATTAAAATAGCAGAAAACACATGCAAAATGGATGGTAAAAATTTACTTGCTTTAATTAAATGAATAGTTCAGTTGACTTCATATAAACATATATTTAAGCAATAAACGATACTTTCTATGGGTTTACCGGCATAATAAACCACGCGGGATGTTGGGAGAACACGAG
>JAOTRI020093712.1:0-15210 GCA_028564885.2 Zoanthus sanctaehelenae | reverse complement strand
GCATTTGAAACAATCGATACCATACCGTAAAACAGTTGATGGCATTTGAAACAATCGATACCATACCGTAAAACAGTTGATGGCATTTGAAACAATCGATACCATACCGTAAAACAGTCTTTGCATTGTTCCATCTTATATAAGACTCGAAGCCGAATCAATTAGCCAGCCAAACCTGATGAGGTTCACGTTGAGCAAAAACGTTTGTTTTAACTTATGAGATAGTTTTATATATTTTGATGCATTATTTTAAATTATTTTACTTAGACGGAGAGTTTTGGAGCCTTTTCTAGTTTAGGGTTTTGTATTTGACCCCAAATGGCCTGGCCATATTTCACAAGGTATCAAACCTTTAAATTGACTGCCTTTAATAAAACTTACTTGAACGATGTCTTTTCCTCACCTGGATCGCATTGGGGACGATATGATCGCACAAACCCATGTTATTTTTTACCAGTCTACAATTGAGGGTCCCCGTGCGCATGCGAGTTATACTCCCGGTTCTATCAGTGCATGCATACCAGTTATTGATGTTGGATTTTAACAAGGTCTCACTTCCCAAGTCTTGCCAGAGAGCAAAGTTCATAGCGTTGTAATCTGTTTCGCTGAAGGATGTTTGAAAAAAAAGGTCTGTGAAAACAATTCTTTGCTTTGCCTAAACTTGCCTATTGATTGGTGGTATTCACTCACTCCCGCGAGGATATAACACATTATTAAATTTTCAACCTCGAATGTTGCGTTTCTAGCGTTCTGATTGGCTCACTCAATCTCGGTTATCAGCTCATATACCGAATGACCATATATGGAAATTAACAAAAAGATCTTGTTTCTCAATTTATCAAAAGTTTTTTGCTATTTTCAATTTTCAAGAAGTTCGGAAAACTCGTGAATTTTAATAAAACAATCATTCCATTCGCGCTTGTTGGATATGAGATGATTATAGCTAACTCGGCGCTACGCTCCTCGTTGGCTATTTACCATCTCATATCCAACGCGCGCTCTTGGAATAATTGTTAATTGTAGCGTTATATTTCCAAGTGAAAATGACATTATACTCGAGCAATTTCTGATGATTTTGTTTTTGGTTGCCAAAGAAAGTTTTTAGTCGCCAAAATATGCAAATTAGAAAATCAATATTAACTAATAAATATATATAAAGTAATAATAGCTGATTAAAGTGCTTTCCCCGAGCCACAAAGTAAATATAAGAAGTTCATTAATAAGTGATTCATATAATATTTTATTGTTGATGATCATGTAAATAAACCATCAGATCATCAGCTAAATCAGTGTACATGAAGCCACAGCATTAAAAATGAATTGAATACAGTTCTATATATTATACACATTTCACACTTTAATGGTTTTTAAGTTTTTGAAACGAGTACACAACTCCATATAAAGGTTGACTAATTTGCTTAGCTAAACGCAACGCAACAAAGATTAACTTTTGTGTTTTTGGCAGTGTTTCATGGGTGGAACGAGATTTGAAAAAACCTTTTTAGTGAACAAGCAGCGAGGATGGGAAAGTGAACGGTAGCGTCTCCGAAAAATCACCTTTCTGGTTTACTTTTCATTTTTTTTGTTCTCTTCATTTGGAGTTTTATTTCTTTCCTTTCCGCTTTGTAAATAGAAAAACGATTAAATGTTTTTTCATAATGCTAAACAAATACTCAAAGTTTTTGTGTCCAAGTTGTCTCGACAAGTCTAAACAAGGTATTTTACGTTGCGCGTTTGTATGCGTGCTGGGCTTGCTGCATTCCAACGTGCTGCATTCCAACGTGCTGCATTCTAACGTGCAGTTATTGTATTTTCTGTTGTTTTCTGCGGTTGTTGTAGACATCGCCGTTCTCGTTGCTTAAGGTCCCTAATGCTTCATAATCGAGATTTCATTAAATTATTTCATCTTCTTGGAATGTTACAGTACTTGCCCAAACTCTTTGCCTTCCGGCTGTTCCGGGATAATTTTTCGAAGCAAACTAAGCAAGAAAGCGACTGCGTACCGGTCATCATGCTCTCGATTGTTACATTATTTTCTTCAGATTATAACGTTTGGTCTTAAACTTTTATTTTACCTGATTTTGTTTTGTATATGACATTTAATAGCGTCATGATCATGAGTTGGCCTTTCGCTGTTAAAACATGACGATGAAATTTAAAGTGAAAAACGATAGACGAAGTTGACATAACGGCTCGTCTTTTAATACAGGTACAATTTAACATTAAGGATTTGGATTAAATCTCAATTGAGACCTAAAACTACTGTTTTAAAATTGTTTATAAGACCGTCCACAGGATGTTACTAAAACCAGGAATGGGGAATGGGGAATGGTTTTTGAACAATGAATCTGTCATTGCTGCAATACTCGATGCACAAACCTTTAGGTAAGGTTTCGCATAGATTTATTGTTCAAAAACCATTCCCCATTCCTGGTTTTAGTAACATCCCCGTCCACAGCATCATCAAGGATAATAAAGTTAAAGTCTTCACAACAATGAAATTGAAGCGCCAATAACGGTGAAAATGTGTTTATAGATTCCTATTTAGCTTAAAATTGTTTTTGTTTATCGATTCCCACCAAGGGCTATATATGTTATTTTTCTCTTATTTCTTTCTATATATCTACACACCGAACGTATTTCTATTACATTTATCTACACATAATACCATACATGCGTACCGAATATTTACGGTGTTCAACTTACCAATATAGAGAAAAATATCGCCCTGGGAACCCCTACAGTTACCATCTACAAAACATTGACCGACTGCGTTATCAGCGTGGTTGGTCCTTGTAGTGTAGTGGTTAACACGTCGGACTAGTAAACCAAAGATGTGGGGTTCGATTCCCGCCAAGGGTTATATATGTTATTTTTCTCTTATTTCTTTGTACATCAATATTAAGACTCGCACTCATCACCGCCTCAAAGTACAGAGGCAGCGCAGCTCAACAAGGTCGGACCGAAAGCATATAAAGGCGCCCCTGGCTGCCGCTATACGGACCATGCGTGACCTCGGAGCACAGCGTTAAGGAGGGAGGAAAACCGGAGTAACCGGAGAAAAACCCTCGGAGTCAGATAGAGATGAACAAATCTCCACCCACATGTGGACCCCGGGAGTCGATTGGGACATTGTGACATTTTACAAGACTTAAAAAATAGACCAAGGTTCTAATTCATTCTCACAAGTGCCGAAGTGGATTATATCTGAATATTTTTTTCCGTCCAGAATTTTATCGTGTTGATTTTAGTCGCCGGAGTGGCGACATCCAATTCAGGTTAGTCGCCAGCTCCAAAATCCAAGTCGCCATGGCGACTAAAATGGTGGTAACTTCAGCAAACAAGTATATAGCTGGGAGGTGCGGACCCGAGTTGCCGAGCTAGCCAATCAGCGCATGCAATTAATACTACTCGCATGAGTGGTGTACCGAAGCAAAACAAAAAGCCATTATATTTTTCTTGTACTGCTCGTTTGGGGGACGGGGCGGGGGGTTAATTAACAATTAGACCTCGAGTCCGCATGGACTACGAGCCGAATAGACTATTACCTCGTAGTCCATGAGGCCGGGAGGTCTAATTGTTTTTGTATTTCCCAACATATTGAGCCAAAATTAAATATAATTACTTGCTAATTTGCAACTCTTGTTTGTGTCCGTAAAAATTCTATGAAAAAGTAGCAATATGTTTGTTTTCTAATGCAGGTAACTTACCATTGGATATTTTTATTCTATACTTAGTAGCTATTTTTGTCTTCTCGGGTATTGAACTATCTAGAAGTTCTTGTAAATAGTCATTTGACAATTCCACAAAACGCGAATGAGGTAGCCGCCATTGTTTTCGCAAACTCGTCACCTCGGACTATCACGAACAGCTCGAGGTTAAGGAGCCAATCAGATTGCAGTATGTGTAATAAGCCCTTTTATTAAAAAATACTAATAATACTTGGCTAAACGCCTCCGTGCAAACTAATCAGCGTACGCAAAAAGTACTATTCACCTGGGCCCAGTTGTTCAGAAGCCGAATAGTAATTACTCTGGGTTAAACGTTTAAATTACGATCTTGTATCCAATGTTACAAAGAGAGCTTTTAGCTGTAATTTTGGGATTAACAAGACTTTCCGAAAAAAATCCAAACCGTATTCATAAATAACCGTCTATTCCTGTTTGAATTTTTGCTAAATCCATGGTTGAACTTCACAACTGGGCCCTGGGTGGTATATAGTTTCTGTATATAAGGAAAAGTCATGGCATATTTTGTTCCACAAACGTACCTGTAAACTCCATTGGTATCGATTTCAATTTCCTATAACAAACAAAAATACATACAAACTTCAAGATAGTACTGTAACAACTTACGAAAGTTATTCACGTGTTCATTAACTTCACCCCAGGACAACTGAGACATGCTTTCAAAGATTAATAATTTCCAAATGAATACGGTAAAATGGTACGTGTATCACAGACTCTTCCACAAGTCACTTATATTTCACATGTTAGCAATGGAAGTACTCACTTTTACAATTGAATTCAACCATAATTGAGGTAATCAATTTCCTACCAGTTAGTCATCACAGAATCACAAACTACTTCATAAATCAGAAATGAAAATGGAATCACATACTCTTCCACAAGTTTCTAGGTATAATGAATAACCCACATTTCCTTAAGTCAGTAATAATTTCATTACAAGCGAGTGGCACTATACCACCCTCATCATGATGTCACCACTCACATAATACATAGAATCCTGTTGCACTCGACTCAAATGTTAACGTTACATCATGAAATGGCATGCCACTCAGATAAGATGAATAACTCTGGATCTATCCATAGCATCCAGTTTAAGCATACTTTACTTCACTAATGCCCCTCCCCCGTCCTCCCTCCAAATCCAACCCAGCTTTATGCTGCATTATTTATAGATCTGGGCCTAGCTGTTCAAAAGCCGATTAGCACTAACCCAGGGTTAAATATTTAACCCACGATCTTATTTACAATCTTACCAGGTAAGATCTTAGCTGCAATTTTGGGATTAACAAGATTTTTCCTAGAAAAATCCAAATAGTATTGATAAATAGCCGTTTACCTTTTCTTAAAGAAGAAATTCCTGTTTTAATTTTTCCTTAACCCAGGGTTAAACTTAACCAGCCTTTGAACAACTGGGCCCAGAGCTTGAACAAATGTAAACTTGGCTAAAAATCAGGCAACTTTTCTGATACAAACAAACTCTTGAAGGAGAACTGAATGCTAAAACTAACCTAGTTTTGTTTTATTTGTATAGTAGTTTTTGTTTTATTTGTATAGTAGATTAACCCTGTGAAGTTATTTTTTCAAATTAGTCAAATGACATTGAAAAATTTAATATAGAAACGAAGAATACTCTCAAGTAAAAACATGATACCGTGGTCGCGAATCTGATTGTCAGCGGTGTGATATACGACGTATGTTACGATATTCACGGCATAAATATGACAGTTTGCTTTGAAAGTTTGATAGTTGGGGGCAATCTAAGTCTTGCCAAGTTTTTGTCTCCAACCCTTTCAGTTCCAGCCGGTTACCAACACCCAACCTCTCCTTATATAACACATATAAAATAAAAGTTAAACATTTGGCAATGAAAAAATGAGAGTTGATCAAACAAAGTAAACTACAGAAGATTAATAATAAAATTCTCTCAAACTTGTTCAATAGAAAGTATAGGAACAAGTTGGGAGAATTTAGCAATAAAACTGGGATTGAAAGGGTTAATATCAGCCAAAGCCGCACAGTAACCATGTTTTTTCCTTGTTTTAATCATTCTAGTATCGTAACCTACGTCATAAATAACCGCTGACATCACATATTGAGCCGCCGGTCAAATGTTGTTTATTCGTAACAAAACACCAGATTTTTGGGAACTGTTCAGTTAACAGCTGAAAAAACTTCATATAATTGTTATCTGGAATTAAAAAGAATAATAATTATAATAACCAATTGTATAGTTAATAATAATGATAATAATAATCAGTAAGGTTTTGCAAAAACATGGGCAAGTATAAAATGAAACTGTCAGATTTACTAAGTATTCTGGCATATCATCTCACCATATAAATTGTAAATTATTTAATCTTGAAAATGGCATTGATATGAATGCCAAAATGTCAAGTAAATCATAAAGTTTTATTCAATAATTACAATAATTATAGTAATAATTATAATAATAATATACTAACTAATAATACAAATTATACAAATCATATAATAATGGTACATATGGTAGTCTGATTTTTTAAAAAAATAAGGCACACAACTAATTTTAGCAAAGTACCGATGAGGTTCCTTCTTGAGCCTCTGAACTGCTTGCTGCCAAAGTAGTGGTTTGGTCCTGTAACTCTGTTTTGTTACCAAAGGGTTTATTGCGCATCCATGCTCTGGCCAACATGTATAACTGAGTTTCCTCACTAAACTGGGCAAAATCTACACTGCGGTCAAATAGCTTCATCACATAGCTGAAAAAAATTATTAACTAGTGTTTAGTTAGCTGGTGTGTTGAGCACATGTAGGAATTAACCCTTTCACTCCCAATCAGTTATCAACACTCAACTTCTCCTTACATAACATACAAAATAAGATATTTGGTAATGAGAAAATGTGTTAACCCTTTCACTACCAATTAGTTATCAAGACTCCACTTCTCCTTACATAACACATACAAAATAAGATATTTGGTAATGAGAAAATGAGAATTGATCTTGAAAACAAAGCAAACTACTGATGATTAGAAACGAAATTCTCTCAAATTTGTTCAATGAAAAGTATGGGGTCAAGTTGAGAGAACTTAATAATTCAACTGGGACTGAAAGGGTTAAGATATCAAGTGCACATCAGCACGTTTTGTTGTTTCCCATCATCCAACCACTCAGCTGGCAGCATTATCTTATGGAACAGTAAATAATGAAACCGGAAGTTAATTGCAATTTCGAGTGATTTCAAAAGTTTAAAAAAATAAAGAAAAAAATCATCTAAAAGCTGCAATTTAGTGATAACCATGCAAATTATACACCATATTATATAAAAGAGAGAAAACTTACTGATGTTTCTGACGTTAGTCTTTTTTACTCTGACGAAGGACTAACGTCTGAAACATCAATACAGTAAAAGTCTCTTTTTTATCAATCAATCCAGTTTTAATTCGGTTTTATCCCTGTAAACGAGGGTGGCCGGATTTACCCCACTCTGCCAGCAATCTCTCCCACTCCCACCTTGCTTGATTCATTGCATCCTCCTTCTTCAAACCAACACTCCTACTCTCCTTCTCCACCTGCGATCTCCATGTTTTCCTCTGATCCGAACTTCCTTTTTCTCTTCACTTCAAACTCCAATGCCTTCCTCAAAACACGACCATCATCCCTCCTTAACACATGCCCGTACCATCTCAATCCATTCGCCTTTGCCATCTGAACCATTGTTTCCTTCAATCCCAACATCTCCATCTCCACCAGTTTCGCACCACACATTGCTCTCTCTCACTTTTATGTGGTAGATAATTTACACTTTATCATTTAAAAACTGCCTTTTGTTCTTCTTTAATAATTAAAACCTCTTAACCTCTGGAAAGCAGTATGTTTTGTAGTCCCTTGATGGTCATGTTTGACTCAGCTCTAACTTGGGAAACATAGTGGTCTCGAGGCCAGAGAACATACTCTTTCCCTCGGTCTCAGTAATTAAGTGTGAAAACTTGCTAAAGAATTCAAGAAGCAGGAAGCCACTTTTTGTTGCATTTCAGCATCACTTTACACTAACAGTATTTAGATGGTTACCTCAATTTTACCACAAAATATACCTCCTCTGTTAAAAATATATAAATTTGATAGTTAATTTTATAACTTCAAATTTTAAAACTTTAATTATTACAGTATTTTATAATATTCTTACCTTGCTGAGAATGTGGACAAGATTAAGATCCCATTCAGGTTGACAAAGTAGAAATAAAAAAAGTTATTTGTGTTATTGAAATTTTGTTTAAAAGTTATAATGAAATAATGACTTTAGTTTTACTAAAAGGGTCAATAGTCAAGAAATAGGGAAAATAAGGTAGGGCTATGTATGTATAAATTCATATGTGATCTGAGGAAAGATAACAAAGTTAAAAGTCATTACATGCCAAGTGGCCTAATAGACCACTTGGCGCCGCCTGGTTAGCCTAGTTGGTAAGATGCCAGTCTATCGTGCGGGAGGCTCAGGTTCGATTCCCAGCCGGACCAACACTCAGGGTTTTAAAATAATTGAGGAGAAAGTGTTCCTTCGCGCTAACATCTGCAAATGGTTAGACTTTCGCGTCTTCTCGGATATGGACGTTAAACTGTAGGTCCTCAGGGACTTCTGTGTATGTGTGTCTGTGTGTCTGTCATGTGAAAGGTCTCCGTCCACCTTAGAGTGGTGGAGGGCCACGTAATAGATAACTCACTGGGTTAATCGTGTCACCCTCCTTAAATAAAGTCTATGCAGATGAGTCTTTCACTCCTTCTGAAAGGGACACTAATCTATCGCACGTAGATCCCAGAAGATATTGATACTCATTTTCCTTTTACAAAAGGATGGAAAGCTGAGTTAGCTTAAGCTAATGTTACATGAGACAATTTTTTGCGCAACTTGTCTTGCAATGCCATTGCGAGACAAGCTGCACCAGCCATTGCAAGCCATGTTACACGGCGCAATGGCTCCTGCAACTTGAATTTTGTAACTAAAATCATTGCGAAAAGTAGAACAGGATTCTACTTTTGGCAATGATGTCTGCAACTTGTCTCGCAACGATTTTAGCCATTGCACGGGGTGTTACACGCTGCAATGGCTCGTGCAACTTGTTTCGCAATGGCGTTGCGAGACAAGTTGCACGAAAAATTGCCTCGTGTAACATCAGCTTTACACTCTAATAACATAAAAGAAGCACAACAAAATCTTTATAATTAAAACGATCTATTTTTTTAGGAAGCTCTTACGGGATAAAACAGAACTACATCAATTTTATCGATCCCTCCTCATGAATAACCTACATATCTAATATTATCATTTTTGGTTGACATCTGAAATAATCTCGGTCCATAATTACCACAGCCAAGGTCGTAATGTTTTTGTTGGGGATATTTTCAGAAATGGGTCAGGAAAGAACTGATTAAATTTTGAAAGTAATTCGGAAAAAATCGTGGATTCTGGATCAGTTTTTTAACTTTTTAAGCGCTGCTGCACGTGCAAAAGTGTTACAACATATTTTTTCTTGAATTCTAATGTTGAAACTGATGTTGCATGAGGATCACAATATGCTTGGCGGTGTTTTGCGCTCTCAGAGTACTTTTCTAGTTTCAGTTGGCTGTGAGCTGTAAAAGTTTCTCACCTCGCGCAGCAGACTTCTGGCTGCTGTTAATGACAAAGAAAAATATCAAAGTGACACAAACAAGAGCTGTTCTGGATACCGCCATCTTTTTTTTTCTGATGAGCTGAAAATGCAACAAACAACCTTTGGTTACTGACATGAAAAAAATAAATTAAAATATAAAGAGACATTGAAAGGGGAACATTATCAAAAACAACTAATATATTTCCGCTCTGTGTGATTAAATTAAACCAATGCAAACTTTAAACGAAAGAAAATCAAAGCTCCTTTGAATTCTTTGTATCGCGTGTCCAGTTTTCAAGAATTCAACCTTTCAATCGAAATAATTGATTTTTCTATAACCGTAAATTCGTTCTCAGTGCTATTAAATGTAACTGATTAAATAAAAAAATCTAATCAAACTATGTAAAGGAATAGCAAGGGATCTTCAAAAGTGTCATAAACAAAGCTTTTCTTTTAAGAAAACGTCATTCCTTTTTCAATGCAATCGTCAAAGGGAAAGTGTGTGGTGAGTCCTGTATAGTTAGTTTCTCACCCTAAAGCCTCAAAGAAATGCAAATAATGGAAGAAATGTTGTTTTATCAAATCTTTAACACATTTTCTCTAAAGGTTTAGCAAATCTTGTTCGTGGTTCAGTTTTAACTTTGCAAGTTCAACTCAGTTCTCTCTAGCAAATATAAATATATATGAAATAGACACGAAATGGACGTTCAAAAGTTTAGCGGATTTTATACATTAATACGTTGATGATTCAATATTTCTTTTTGCCCAAAGTCGATTAATACAACATTTTAAAAAAATAGTTTTTTTTTTCAAAATCACTATTAAAAGAGTACAGTAGTTGAAAGCAAAGTAAACATCATATACATCGCTTTCAAAGACTAAAGCTTAAGGTTTAAGAAGAATTCAATATATTTATAACACGTCCGTTTCAATCTAGGATACCCAACTTGAAATAGAGAGGTTTCCGAGTTACACACAATGGACGATAGTTCATGAGTGCGTACAAATTTGGGCAGTGTTAGGAATATACAAGCTCTAATTCTATCGACTGATTTCAGTGATCCCATACATGTAGATATAAAAATATTTGTCATTTGAGCGTTAATGTATAAGATACATTCAAACTTACCTGAACTACTTTAAGTCGGCTCGTCTTAAGAGTAACCAATCTAATTTCCTGCAAATGAGCAGTCAAGGATGTAAGGCAAACAAAATTTGCATTTCAAAACATATTTCACGCTTGATATTAGCCGCTACTTGTTATTAATCACCACTTGTTATTAGTCGCCTCTTGTTAGCTTGTTGTTGTCATTGTAAAACCAAACAACATTATATTTCTTGGAGATAATCTTCATCTTACTGCGAGTTTTATTCTAATCTACATTTTAAATAAGATAATCTTCTTATTTCTGTGGCCAAACACAATCCCGTTTCTTTTATAACAATCTTTTTTCTGGGTAGAAACATATAAATATAACTGATCAGGTCTTAATTAGAAAGTTTTAGCAGCACGCAGGTGTGTAGCTGTTTAAACAGGAGCTAATCTACGAAGGAAGTTGTGAGTAGGGCTAAAAAGACTTAGGTTAAATAAACCGTGTGATGTAACTGATCTACTCGAGACAAACCAATGACTTTCTATTATTTTTTTGCGAACTAAACACTGTTTTCTCTAGACAAACGTGAAAAGTCTTGACTAAAATGATTGCAGGAAGGTATTATTAACAAACCATTTTATGTTAATGTTCATGAGACACAACTAGTGTTAGCTCCAATTAACAGATATGAAAATATTGAGAATTGAGGTTGCCGGGTCGCCAGAAAATTGGCTTTCACTGGTTTTTCATTTTCTTTTAGCGTTTCAACTTGAGTTTCTTAAAACTTTTATTGTAATCCTACGCACATAATGGAACTTTAAAAGCTAACATACATGCAGTGTTCAGCGAGTTGCTTTAAAAGATGTTTGGCTTTTTTAGTTTAGACTGATTGCTTCAGCTGAGAGTATGTAATGTGGATTTCATAACCTAAAAGGCAGCATTGGGCTACAGCATTTTTATTACGCTGTCAAAGGTAGTTTTAGAGGCAAAACATCACAACAGATTTTTCGTTTGACCCAATTTGTCACTTAAAAATTGTTATAAGTCATCATTCATTAAGATTTTTTTTATATACAATAAACTTTTATTGTGAGATAAATCCTTTATTCACAATCTCACGATCGAGTCGGGCCTCGGTTTTTGAAATCTTTTGTCATTACAGCATATTTTCCTTTCTCTGAAGATGCATGACTGTAGGTGCAGCTAAATCAAGACAGTACATTAATCGCTTTTATGGCTACTGGTTTAAAATGCCAGTGACACACCATACTTACCACACTAATATGCGTGTAAGTCTGTCACTTTTTGAGAAGTGACCGGCTTAGGATGGGAAGTTTCCGAAAGCATACGAGTTCCTTTTCCTTCTGTTAATCGACTTCCTTGTTTAGATTACGACACATCTTGTTTTTAAACTTAAATGGTGTATCTTTTTCGTCATAAATTGAAATTCTTTAAATAAAAAAATGAGCACGTTTTCAAACTTAAATTGCATCTGCGAAAATCCATACGAAGACAATACTACTCCGTGATATTTGTTTTTAAATACGTTTTGTTTTCTTGCTTTGTTATTTTTCTTTATTTCAAATCGCAACGAGAGCAGTTAGCCTTGGTAAAATTTAATGGTTCCTTTTAAAATATCAGGCGCGTGTAATGTTGAGGATTTTCACTCGTTCCGTCTAAGAATTTCTTTGTTATTGATTTTATCACGTTTTCAGGATACTTAGTTAGAAAAATGAAAATTGAAAATCAAATGAAGCCTATGCCATGGCTACCGTTAAATAATTTTTATAAATTTTTGTCATAAACCTTTCGCCTATAGCACCGAAATATGATAGAAAGGGACAAGTGCATGACGGATACGTTAAGAGATAACCAACTACGCTATTCAGTGAGAACACATTAAGCACAGGAAGTTTAACGTTAAAAAGCTACAAATGTTTAGTTGGGTTTGTGCCGGCTAAGAACGTTCATATATAGCTTTAAAGCCATACAAAACTTACTTGTGCATGGCTCGCTAAACTATATAGGGCGACGTGGTTGGCGCAGTTGGTAAGATCTCTACTTTCCAATCACAAGGTCCCAGCACTTTGCCCAGATTGTAATATTTGTGTGACCTTCTTTTTCGCCCAAGCCAACTCAACTTTCCATCCTCCCGGGGTAGGTAAATGACTACCAGCGTGTGCTGGGAGCTAACCTACAATGGATTAGTGTCCCGTCCAGGGGGAGTCAAACTCTTATCCTCTTAACACTACACTGAAAACAGAGATAAGGGCCGGCCCCATGGGCCACTAGGCTCGTAAAGGATTTAGCTTAGCTCGCAAAACTATAAGCTTTCCTGCAATGGGCCTACAGTCTTTAAATATCAACTTCAAAGTACACTTTGTCATCAAAGAAAATATATTGAAGTTGTGAAGTCGTTTGTCGGAAGTTTTTATGCTCCTATATATAAGATACACTGGAAAATCACCTTGAAGTAAATCCAGCGATGCGGAGATTTAAACACCAACTAACGCAATCGACCGTAACATGGATAATCAGATCAGAACATCCTTTTAATATAATATAGTATAAAAATTGTCTAATATATATTATAATATAATATCTATTATAACTATTGGAGTTTTTAATATTCTTGAATAAAAACATTTGAGAAGAGGAGGTTTCCAAAGCTGCTCCCATTTTAATTTCCATGGTGAAGAAAATTGAAGGGCTATGTCAGGAACCATTGTAAAGGTGTCTATATACATCTGCTGTTGTGGATAATGGAGAGGGCACTGGCGACAACCACAGCTAAAAATGATTATAAGTATACTATATTAAGTTGAATATTCTTGAATCTTTTTTAAAAGAAATAAAACTTCTTTGTAGGCCTTGGTCGAAATCATTTAATTGTAATTGTGCCATTCCAGCCTAAACAAAACATCGTAAAATTCTCTTTATAAAAACGTTTTCGGAGATACTCTCCTTCCTCATGCACAAATAAGTTTTGTATATGGCTTTAAAGCTATATATGAACGTTCTTAGCCTGCACAAACCCAACTAACTGAGGAAGGAGTATCTCCGAAAACGTTTTTATAAAGAGAATTTTACAATGTTTTATTTAGGCTGGAATGGCACAATTACAATTATATACTATTAAGGGTTTTACGAAAAATTCTAAAATATCCTGGAAATAAAAGAAAAAAAAAAGATTGCTTTGCATTAGCGATAGAAAAAAAGATCTTGTTTTGTGAATAGCTGGGTCCAAAGGGTCCTCGAATTTTTTTACTCAATTGTTCTCGGTAATCTCTCCAAAGTTAAAAGAAGCGGAGAATGAAAGATATGAGAGAACAAAATGAATAAAAACGTTAAAGAAAGGGAAGAAAGTCTGTTTAGACCCCCCTGTATCAACTTAAAGACTTAAAAACTTTCGGCTCAGGATTTACATGTTTTTCTTGGTTTCTCGAATTTCCGCTCAGTGAATATTATAGCGATATATAAACCAATGGCTAAAAAAAAGTAGGTCTTATTCAATTATTGCATATATATATTCTTTACCTTTGGTTTAACAGCATAATAAGTAATACTCGTTATTTGACCAATATCAGCGTACAGTGTATTTTAATAAGAAAAAAGCAATAATTGTAGATTGGGAACGTGTCAGCTGTCAGTCTCTCTCTTTTATATATTATACTGTCCATAAGCCAAGTCAGGAAAGGCATGCATTTCTTTCAGTGTCTTGCAAGTACCAGGTACGGCACTTAACAGTTTGAGGGTCTTGGAAAGTCCGCAGAGCGCAGCTTACATGTTATGACGCAAATAGGCAGATGATACAAAATGCCCTTAGTTGAAGAGACAGACCAGAACATTGGGACCACCACCCTACTCTTTGTGAGAAGTGCATAGGTTCACTTCAGTCCCTCGAAAGAAAGACTGAACCTACGGTTTAACGACTTTATCCGAGAAGACGCAAAGGTCTAACCATTTGCAGATGTTAGAGCAAAGGCAGCACTTGAAATAAAATGTAAAATTATTTATTTGATACTCTTATAAGTTTAATGGCATGTTATACTTACTAAAAGTTTCATAACGGGAGCTTTTTATCTGCAGGTTGCTGGCTGGGTACACGGGCTGCAGATTGACTCTAAGAACCGCTTTAATTGGTGGCACTTCTGCCGTGTCGAATTCAATACTTGTAATGTGAAATGTCTCCGTCCACCTTAGAGTGGTAAAGACGGTCTCCCCAATTAGTTGGCCTTCATGGCCAGCTCGGAAAACTTGACATCTAAACAGAGTCTTTATTTATTATTTATTATTACAGCTACAGTTAATCATTATATTTTTATTTTGTTCACGCCTATTGAACGGTTGTTAATGATACAAAAGTATGTTTAAAACGGCAATGAAATTTTGCTTCGGTATATTAAAACGATCTCTAACACATAAAGCAGAGTTTTCTCCCTTGAGAGAATATTTTGCGTGAGTAGTTAATCTTATGCATGGAGTTTCACAATGCAGGTTACAAGCTTTTACTGTCAGTCATTATATAGACAAAAGTGTTTTACTGAAAAATATCTCAATCGTAAAATTCATAAACTAAATCCAGGACCCGAGTGGTTTATTTTCCATAATCTCACACGCAAGTTTATCGATTACGTAATTTCGGTAAAACACTCGTGTCTATATAATAACTAGACGCGTACACACGCGTTTACTCGGGCTACATAATGCTTGGATTCATAATTATGTTCTAAATTTTATTTAT
>JAOTRI020093711.1:15784-25831 GCA_028564885.2 Zoanthus sanctaehelenae | reverse complement strand
ATCATCATCATCATCATCATCATCATCATCATCATCATCATCATCATCATCATCATCATCATCATCATCGTTATTATACTGTTATGACTGGCATGCATGACTTGTAACAATGTTGTTATATATCATCATCATGATCATCATATTTATACATTCATGACTGGTTAGGTTCGTAGCAAGGTTATCGGCATTAGCTTTATCATCATCATCATCATCAATCATCAATCATTAAAATAACAATAAGAACAATGAGAATGATGATGACGATGATGATAGTGATGATGATGACGACGATGATGATGGTGATGATGATGATGGTGGTGGTGATGGTAACGGTGGTGTTGGTGCTAATGATGATAGTGATAGTGATTGTGATAGTGATGATGATAATGTTGATGATGATGAGAATAATTATGGTGATGATGATGATGATGAAGATGATGATGATGATGATGGTAACGATGGTATTGGTGGTAATAATGATAATGATAGTGATGATGTTGATGATGATGGTAATAATTATGGTGATGATGATTGTGATGATATTGATGGTGGTGATAATAATACTATTATTTCTTTTTCTTCAAACCTTGAGATCGTCAATTTTCAAATCCAGTAACTCGTTCTGGCCAGTGTGTTGTACTATGGCCTCCATAATTTCAGTGCACTTCACCAAATCGCCACCGAAGATCAATGAATTGTCGATTGTCTGAGTTGTAAGGAGAGCTAAGTCTCTGATCAGGGGTCGTGGGTCAGAACCACTTGGAAGTGCACGTGACTACAATACAAGAATCATATCTAAATTTCATAAACAAAAACTTTTCTTGCCGTAAGGTGAGAGAAAAGTTAGATAAAAAGTCAAGCATACCAAATGCTAAAACAGTAAAATTATAAAATCTACAGAGATATAACTATCACAATAAAATGTTAAAATGCAATAAAGATGACAGCAGAAAGACGACAACATCTTATTGTTCTGAGTGATAATCTATATTGCCAGAAAGAGAAATTTTTGCATAAAAATGAGATCAATCTTTTTGCTCTACCATAATTATTTTCATGAGAATTAGCAATATGAACATCAAGGTCACTCTTATCATTACTACCATCAACTTTTATTATTGGCTTCATCAATAACATCATAATTATTGTAACCAACGTTACAGTAATGTGGAAATTAGCTTTGTCAATACAATCATCATTATTCATGAACACTGTACGTCATCATCCTTTTCATCATTACCTTACTACCTAATTACAATTTATCATAATTTCAAAACTACGTAATATAATTGTCACCAGGCATAAGAGTGAACTAATCATCATCAACTTCATAACTATTATCATCATTTGGCTCAATCACCATTTATCATTATCATCATCCTCACTATTTTCTTTCAAGAATACCATTATAATTATCATCACCATCATCATTATCATCATTATCATCACCAATGTCATCATTTTCAACAGTATCATAATAATATTATCACCATCGGGCATCCTCACTTTTGACAGTGCCATCATCATATTGATACTCATCGCTAACATTGTTATAACTAATGTTGCCTTGGTTTAATAGATTATTACACTGTTATATTGACCTTCATACAAAGCGCCTTAAATTTAAGTCATATTATCATTCTTTTAACTAAGAGTTTATACCTTATCATATAACTTCTGGTAATCACTGGATACACAGTCGCTAAAATCAGGAGCAAGCCATCGAGAATCTGCTTCACATCGCCGTTTCGCATTACCTGATAAAAAAGGAAATACCAGTAAAAGATGAATGTATAGGCAACGTTTTATTCTCTTTTAAAATATTAGTTTCATCCGATAGCATTAAGAATGAAAGAAAGATATCAACAGTCGGCATCTTGTATTGCCAGAGCTGCGTTGTTGTTTCGTAAGCAATCTTGTGAAGTAATTCATTGACAGTTACATTTTTCGGTGCTTTTAAACACGAAAAGATTTGTAATAGAGATCTCAAATAACCGAAAGATGGCAACACCGACAACGACGGTAAAAGAAATAGTAAATATAGTTGCACGTTGGAATGCATAGCAGTGAACACCTGCACGGAATTGTCACTACATTTAGAATCTGAAAAGACTTTGTTAGCGTTGTCGTAACTAAGATGACGTAACATCAAGACCTTTCTCGATATTTGTTTAGCTTTATAAAGAAACATTTATTCGTTTTTCTATTCACAAAGTTTAAGGCAAATAACTAAAACCCTAATGACCTACGCAATGAAGTGAAAAACTAACCAGAAAGGTGATATGTGATATTTCAAAGCCGTCGTCGTTTTCGTTCCCTTCATCGCTGCAGGTTTACTTGAGGCGTCATTTTGGCTAAGCTTATTGCTAAAATTCCCCCGTGTTGTTTATTTTGGTTTGTTTCAGTCTTACGAATAATTTGACAAACAAAAGAAAGAACCACTGTGTCGATACCATTATTTGAGCATATCAAGTTATATATACAAACTAGAACACTGAAGCCACTATGAAGGTCAAACCTAGCATATATTTGTCCTGTGATCATATATGCAAGCCTTGGCGAACATGGAAAGGACATCTTTAAGAGAATAAATATAAGTTCCTTTTACCAAAAGCAAGTTCAATGAGCTTATTTTCATAAAAGACCAATCAGCGTTCTCCAATGCGCAATTTTCTTTATCGCAACATGATTTTTAGCAAAAAAAGTTGGAGAGGGAGAAACAAACCTTTTGCGCTACGTGGACACGGAGTCTTGGAATAATGTCCTGCAGCTGTTACAGTCCATTCAATTCCGAGAGATTTTTCAGCTGCGCAGATTTCTCTGATACCTAAGGACAACAAGTCACTTCTAATAAATGGTTTGGTATACTTAAAGAGCATAGATCCTATTATCTATATGTTAGCGATTTCTCCTTTTTGGAAATTTCATCATAGTTAATTGCGAGTTAAGATTTTAGAACAAGTAAAGACTGCAATGTTTTGATATAAAACGTAAACGTCGTCCTTAAATCATAAATCACAACGCAAAGTTTGCCAGAATGTAGAGATTGTTCACTGTTTTTATTATTGCTGGGTTTCAATCGATCCCCCGAGAATGTAAAACAATTGCAGATGGTGGTCAAATAATGAGATTCAAACTAGATTCTAATGAGATTCTTTTGTTTAACTGACCACCATGTGCATTGAACTGGAACCTTATGAAACCTACCAATTGCTGTAAGTGTTAACAATTCGGCTTGTTCAATTTATCGAAATTTAGAACATCACTCGCTACTGAACATAAATCACAAATGCACGAGCAAATTTACGACATATTTTGTTTGTTATATTCTCAACAATTACATTTCGCCATAACATTCGAGCTCTTATTGTCTATATGGTACTAATATCTGAATCTTGGTACAGCAAAGCTTTGAATTCATTATCTGTAGAAAGGCTCATTTTGCAGATGGAAAAGCTTGAACTGCAAAAACTACCCAATATTTTCCCCAAGAATTGGCAAGAACCAACACGCATGCGCATAACTAACTTCACCCGAGTAACTTATAAGCAACCACGGACAGCTGCTTTGTTCTTGCTATAAGGGAACTTGTTTAACGCTTAGCTCCCACCGCATGCATGTGGGAGCTTGTTTTAATGCATGCCAAACATACCACAGGCAATGTATGCCGAGAGAGGATCCAAAAGAAGACTTATAGCCAGGTGGCTTAAAAACATAAATGTAAAACTTTAACAAGCAAAAGGTTTTTATTGGTCTATTGGTATATTTATAGCAAAAGTCTATGATATCGTTGCAGTTGTCAGTTATGTACATAAAAAAGCTATGTAATGTTTGTGTCATGTGATGTCGTTGTACCTGTAGGGGATGTCTTGTCATTTTCCATGGAGTCTACAAAGTGCAAAGAAAATGAGGAAAATAGAAATAAAGTTATGTATAGTTAACACTTTCGTTTATTTTATAATTTTACCCAGTTTTTCTTTAACAAAATTCTACTAAAACCTCTATCGTAACGAAAGCGTACAGCTCATTCCAAAGTAATCCGTTGTTGTTTTATGGCTTTTACGCAACTGTGATTGTTGGGAAAGTAGAACTTTGTTTTAAGCTTTCAACGGCAAGTTAACTAGAACGACTGTATGTTATAAAATCTTTCATGACAAAATAAATCGGCCAAAAGAATCAGTTTCTGTTGAAGAGCAGAGCTCTTTTTCTCTATCTTGAAGTCTCTTTAAAGTGCATTCATTTTTATGTGCGTTCCTCTGAGTTTGGATGATTGTTAATATTTCTTCTTTATTATGCAATTATTCAACAAAAGTTTTTTATTTACTTATTTATTTGTTTGTTAGCATTTAGGGTTTGTGGCTTCCTTAAAAAAATTTACTCCAGTAGTCAGAGCAGCAATAAAAGAAAATTTACGTCATAAACAACTGAAACATTACAAATAAACAGAAATATTAAACAAAACTTGAGAATATCTAAACAAGACAAAAAATATACTTAAATTAATATTAAACAATCATAAATTAAGGCTACGTTAAAACTGAAAATACAGGGGCGTTAGCAAAGGTTATAAAACGTCAAGCAAGTACGTGCAAGGAGAAAGCAACTTAGGGCGACAACAACATAAGGAACAGATTATACGCCATGAAAGGATTTTCTACGTCAAATGTTATTGATGGGTTTTGTAATCTTCTCATTAAATAATTCCAAATTAATTTAGCAAAACATAATTACGTGCACTTACCATCAGGCTCGTCATCTTTTACACGTCTTTTGACAAAACACATCTTGGGGCTAAACGATGGCAAAATTGATGGAGAAGTGCGACACGAGTCAGTGTTATAACAATGAACCAAAAAACAGGTTTCTCCTGATTTATACGCCAAGTCACATGATTTTGACTGACAGCACCTAGTGATGCACATTTCAAAGTCTCCGACATCGCCAATGTCCGTGAAGTTTCCCGCTTGCCTCCCTTGCTTTAGTGTTTGGTCTTGCGTTATCGCAGAGGCTTCACACGTCGGATTTCTTTGCTTGCGATGTTTGCGATTCTTGTCATTATGCACTACAGCAAAAAGTACAATTTCATCTAAATCTTGAAATATAATACTAAATTCAATGCTTATGTATCTTTTTAAAAAAGAGTACCATATATGGTAGATTTTAACCAGAATTGTTAAAAATGAATACCCAATGCAGGGTGATGGCCAGAGGAGTGTTCGAGGGTTTCCGTAACTCTTCCTTCCTTCTCAATTCGTACTCTCCTATTCTGAGCGGTTTTATCCCAAAAATCGTTCATTTTGTTCTATGCTTGCCATACCAAAACCGAATAGTCATTGGATAACTTGTACTTTTGGTTTATTTTTGAGGTCTTAGTAACTGGTGATTAGATTCTCTCTCTCGAAAATTCTGACTACGCCCCAGCAATGTAATACATGAAACTAACTTGTCAGTGAACAAATATGAATCTTGCGCATGTGTGCGTAGTAGATGGACATGAATTCTAGAAGCTCCGCTTCTTTAAAGTGAAAAACGCCTAAAAATGGTGAATGACAATGATCGCCTTCACTTTTTCTTTCTTTTACATAAAAGAATTTTATCCTCACACCGCCAGCCTAGACTAGCTCTGCTATTTGCAGGTGGAGTGATAACAGTAACACATGTGATAAAAATAATTAAGTTAAAGTTGAAGTTGAATGAATAGAAATACAGAATAAGCCAGGATCAAGTCACTAAAAGAACGAAACAGTTGTCTGTGGTTGCACGCAGTTTCTGGTTTTTTTCGCTCTCCTAGCTAGATTCATATTGGTTGACTGACAAGTTAATATTAATGTTATTCTATATATCAATTTCGTGTCTGATTGGCCTTTACAGACCCTGCTTAACACGGTATTTTCTGTACGACATTTTTATAGTACAACTTATAACTTGTTATTGGTAACACTTTCAAGAGAAAAAGACTCGATTATCAAAGTACAAAAAGAAAACAAAATTCGTTTTAGTATTATTATATTTTGAACTTATAAAATACTAGTTTTGATCAACTTATAAGATAGTTAAGATTTCCAATAATATATAATAAAAAAATTAAATTATCTACAAGCCAAGTGGCTCTTCGAGACGGCGCTTATCTCCGGTTTACGTAGTGTTAAACGGATAAGAATCTTGACTCCCCTTGGATGGGATACTAATCTATTGCAGGTCAGCTCAAGCACTGGGACTCAATAATTCAACCCCGAAAAGATGGAACGCTGAGTTACCCAAGCTTGTACAAGTATTCAAATGTCGGCAAAGCTGAGCCTTGAACCGGGGAGCCTTGTGACTAGCGGGCAGAAGTCTTACCAACTGCACCAGCCACACCCATAGATACGAGAAAAGAGTAAATTTTTTCTTACTTTTGTCAGAATCTGCGTGTCCAACGTCACTCAAAAGCGGTAAGTCGTGCAGAAGGTTTCCAGGTTTTAGCAGATCATTCCTAGTGTTGTTAACTTTTTCTTGAACTTTATGAGGAATAAAATCTTTAATTAATTTCATCAATGATCCTTTTAATAGATTATCCAATCCTCCTGCTTTTTTTATTTGATTCACAACTGAAATTGTTGTTTTTACTTGTGGAGCGGTGGGCTTGCCACGAGTTTGTGACGGTGCTGTTGTGTTCTGAATTCCTATTGGCTGAGAAGGATAGGCTGAAAAGAAATAATTTAAAGTGTGGTGGTTAATATTATTAACATATTTTTTAACATATCTAAAAAATTAAGAACAGGTGAATTGTTTTGACAATATATAGTAGTTCATCTTTGTCATTTTTATGAGAGCTGTGGTATGTCTCTAAAATAAGAACATTATTATTATTAGAGAAGAGAAGACCAACAAAATACCTATTAAATGATATGCAAAAACCTTAAAATAGGAAAATAGGACTTATAAATAATAAATAGTAATATTATTATAATAAGTAATGATATTATTAATATTATTATACGTTATATCAACCTAATGCAAGAGTTATTACAAAGTTACGGTGTATTTAGAATAAACGTTTTTAAAAGTTTAAGGGACACATTGTAAACATTCTGCATCAAGGAATTGCATTGTTGTATATACAACTTTAAGGCGCAGCCACACGGTGCAGCATTTTATGCAACATCGTGGACAAACAAAATCAAGATAACGCGGCGTGGTTACCCAGCATCACAACAATCCAACTGGCACCCAAGAAGAAGCCCTTTAAAAGAAGAAAACTTGTTGTTTGAAATGTTGCAAGAGTAAAGCGCCATTCAACTTCAGCTTTGTTGCTTGCAAAGTTTGCGACAAAATTCTTCGGTGAATACACTACACTGCAACTCAGCTCAACCCTGTTGCGCACAATATTGCATGAAATGTTGCATCCGTGTCCGTCTGTACGTCACATATGTGCTTGAATCTGTTTGTCAAAGTTTACAATCTGCTTCATTTGAGTTTTAGGTAACGTACAACACACAATGATACCGATTTAGTCCGAAGCTTGAGAAAACTTGTTAAACTAACAAAGATGAAATTTTCAACTTAAGAGAAACAGTATCTAACAAGATATTGCGTTTCTAAAAATAGCTAAAACATGCGAAACTTTTCATGGATATTTTAGGTCATCCTCTATACAAGCAATAAAACGTTTTCAGTACGTTGAATATTGAAAGGGAAATTTGTTGAGCAAAAAATATTGACAAGTAAAACAGGAAGGGGGTGTCAAAATTAAATTTAAAAAGGTAAGGAACAAAGGATCGTCCGACTTCGTAATAATCGCCAAATAAGACCAAGCTGAATGAGTGCAATATGACTATAGTCCAAAGAGCGTTACAGTTTGACAGTCATATTAAAATAAACATTTTGGATTCAGAAATGAAAAAGCATTCGTCAGTATTGAACCGGTAAGTTTAGTTTTAAGTAAATGTTTTGAGGACATATAAACCCTACAGCTTTCTGTTGCTTTACACTTTTATAGAGCACTGCTTAAAGAACTACTCGGAAATAATAAACGGGGTGTCCTAACAAGATCTGGAGGGGGTCGGAATATGACGTAAAATAAATTAACATATTATCTGTTTATTAGATACCTAAAAGTTATGAGTTAAAAAAATGCTTACCTTTAGGAACATTGGATTCTTTCGTTGATGTGCTGTTCTGTTGGGTGTTTTCAGTGATTGTCACTGGAATTTGCTTGCTGACATGTTCTCCAGTTTTATTTTGTAAGGGATCATTTTCATGGTTGAAGAAACCCTTCAAAGAGCCCAGCAATTGTGTTTTGTTAAGTGTGGACGCATTGGTTACGCGTTGATTCGATGTACCTAACACTCTGTTGTAGGAAACCTTTGCAGGTTTACTGAGAACAAGTTTACTACTTGGTTTAATATTTGCTGATTTTCCTTCTCCAGATTGATTTTTATCTGGTCGTCTCGCCGAATTTCTAGCCCTGTTGGAGCTAGAAACGTTTCTGTCCAACTCATTTTGCCCTATAGTTGGTGCTCCTAACAGCTGGTTTTTAGGGCGCATGCTTACTGCAGTCTGTTGAATGGTATTTCCGGTTTGGATGGTCGTTTGAGGTTGATTCTTTCTATGCATAATCCATGTGCTGGGATAGGTCGAGTTATTAGAAATATTTGGTTGTCGCTCACTTTGTTTTAATGTCGGCCTTTGGAAAACTTTACCGGTTGGTATTTTCGCTCTTGTGGACCAAACTTTACCGGTTGGTATTTTCTCTCTTGTGGACCACACTTTATGCGTAGGTTGGAAGTTTGTAAAAACGTCTCCTCGGCGGTTACCATATTTTGGTGAGAAGTTATTTTCTCTACCCATATTTTGTTCTTGAGGAATATTTGCGCTGTTTGTTTTTACTCTTTCGTTGTCAAATCTCGATGGGTACAGATCTCCATTCATTTTTGAAAAGCGAGGTGATTCTGTACTGTGGCCCGCATTCCCACGTTCTGACCAGCGATAATCATTTGGAAGCCTTGGCTTCCAATCCTTTCGTGCAGAAGAGGGCGAATATCTGTTTGAACCTTCAATTTTCCATCTCTTTTCATCATTGAAAGATTGAAGGTGATTATTTTCACCATTTTCTTCCTGCCATCCCGGGTAGGGTGAGACTACAGATGTGCTTTGACCACCCCAGCCGGAATGCTTAGAGGTCATGTGAGTAGGGTAAACAAACTTTGACTCGGGATAGGTTTCTGGTCGACCTAAATCATTTCCCAAGTGGTAGTGATCGTGGTGATCATCTTGAGAGTTTCCATTATTGTTAAAATGTTTTCGACTTTGCCAGTTATTTCCAAAGTTTTGCATCCGATGACTGACGCTAAGCTCCTTGTCGGATTTTCTGCTTTTCTCGTCATTATCATATCTTGACGTTTCTGTTTCTACGTTATTGCGATCTTCAGCCGTTTCGTCTTCGTCTCCATGATAGTTATTCTCTCTGTAAGGCCCTCTTCCGTCATTTGGATTCTGTTCAGAAAACGGTAAGGCTCCATCCTGCAAAGTTTTTTCACGCCATTCATGTTTTCCCCATCTATCCCTGCTAGGGATATGTTTAGAATATAAGGGCTTCCTATGTGGCTTCCACTCATGGTTTTTATTACGCAAGTCTTGGTTGTCCTCGTTGTCATTCAACTCGTTTTTTCCATCAAACAAGTCTCCTTTGTGTTTTCTCGAACTACGGTAGGAATGATGAAGTTTCTTCATATCTCCGATTGGCTCTTCATACTTATGAAACGACTCACTTGGAATATTTTTGTCAAAATTATTTTCATCAACGCTATCCACTTCGTGTTTAGGTTCGTGAAGTTTCCTTTCCTCGTGCTCAAAGTGGCGCATCTTTTTTAAATACTCCATTTCTCTTTCATGAGCTTTTTTCTCTTCGTTACGAAGGCGTTCTTTTTCTTTGCGAAGTCTTTCCTTTTCCTCTTTGTTTTCTTTATACCAGTGTTCTTGGCTATGTTCATCTTGGCTATGTTCATCTTGGCTATGTTCATCTTGGCTATGTTCATCTTGGCTATGTTCATCTTGGCTATGTTCATC
>JAOTRI020093711.1:0-15684 GCA_028564885.2 Zoanthus sanctaehelenae | reverse complement strand
TTCGCTATGTTCATCTTCTCTTTGTTCATCCTTGCTATATTCATCTTCGCTATGTTCATCTCCTTCTACTAATGAACCTTTTTTATGATGGTGAGAATCCCATTGAATGCCATCTTTTCCCCATTCGTAGTCATCATAGATTCTAGAACGATGCCGTGAATGAGAGGGATGTTTACGATTTCTTGGACGATTAAAACGAGCTCCAGATTCTTCTTCCATATCTTCACCAACAAACACACGGTGATGACTTGATTGTCCTCGCGATCTGGCATGTTTTTTATCATCATCATCACTGTAGTATCCATTGTCAAAGAAATGGTTTCGGCGTGTCTCTTTATCTTCTACTTTCTGTTCCTCAAGCCGTTCGCGATGTTTTTTGAAATATTTGTGCCCTATTTGTTGATGATAACTATCTTTATCTGTATCGAAGTTGTTAAGTTTGCTGTAATTATCATCTCTAATTTCTTCTCCGTTTCTTCCATCATCATATTTATTATGATGTTTTTTGTTAACTCTGTGTTTTGTGTGCTCATTTTCTGTATAATATTCTTTGTGTTTTCTATTTCGTTTTTGTTGTTTCCATTCACTTTGTTCGTCATTATCTTTATTTTCATTTTTTTCAGCCTCATTTCTCTCCTTATGGTGCTTTAATCCATGTTTCGGCTTCCTGTTAAAATTTTTGACGCCATATTCATTATCTTCATTAACCTGACGATGACTATAATGGATCTTTTTTTCTTTGTCATCTTCCTGATATTCATCATTTTCATCGTTATCATGGAACGTTTCCTTTGTCAAAATTTTTTTGTGTGCTCTCTCTTCCAAATCTTCGTCGTTGTTCTCTTTGACTTGTTTTTTCTGTGTTGCGTGGTTACGGAAGTGATGTGATTTCTGATGAAGTCTTCGATTGTTCCTTTGTTTGTGTCGTTTCTTCGGTAGCTGTTCTTCTTCTTCTCCACTTCCCGAATCATCCTCGCTTACTACGTGTTCCTTTCTTTTGTCGCCTATCTTTCGAGCTTCTGATTTCTTGTTTTTCTTTTTTTTGCGTATATTCTCTCCTTTTGTCTCGTTATCGTCTGGTTCTTCATCTAAGCTGTCAGAAACATCTTCTCCAACAATAACGTGTGGATGTGACTTAAGTCTTTTCTTTGAAACGACGGTTTTCACGCTAAAACCTTTTCCTTTTTTATGTTTCTTACCTTGTTTCTTTTTACCAGGTTGTGCTTTTTTCTTTCTTTCATGTTTCTTCCTGTCTTTGTCTTTATCTCGAAGATAATCACGCGGAAGCTTGTTGGACATCAAAATATCAAAATCTGCGCCACCCAAATCGTAAAGGTCGTCTTCGAGATTGTCCTGATCACTCTTCTTCTTCTTCCTTTTATGTTTTCCTTTTTTGTGCTTTACATTTTTCTTGACAATACTTTTTGCATTTTTGTGGTTAACCTTTGAAGATCTCTCAGAGAACTTTGTGCCTTCAAAGAATCCAGAGGAGTTGTAAAAGTGATCCGTAGAAATATCGGATTGAAATTTGCGGTAAGATGCTTTTTGTTTGTTTCTCAGTAATGCCTGATGCTCAAGTTTCTTATTGAAACTTTTAATTAAACTTTTGGTATTTTCCTTTGCTTCTACTGAAGGAAGCTTTCCCAGATTCGTTTTTCTTTTCAGAAAACGTTCCCTGGTACCAGGTATTATTCCACTACTGTCTCCACTGAAAGGAACAGCATTATTACCGCTTATGACGTCATGACCCGAATACTCGGCTGTATAAGTTGTATATTGAGATCCACTACCATCGCTACTTGTCAGAGTTGATGTTTCATGGTTTTTCTTTTGTAATTGATAGGCCAAAGAAATTGGAACAATTTTACGGTGAATTTTCATCTTTGGTCGCGTATTATTACCGTTAGCTTTCAAAGATTTCATTCGTAATTTGTCAGAAGTTGTTTTAGATAATTTATTGTACGATTCTTTTGTATCAGTAAACAATTTTCTTTTACTGTTTGGATAGACAACTTTGTCTTTCCCTCGGATTTTATCATTATGTTTGATGGCGAATGTTGTCGTTGGTTTCTTTGCGGTATGCTTTGATACGACTTTGCCTTGATAGATTTTGTGATGTGTTTTGATTTTATCTTCTTTTGAGGTTTTGCTTGGTGTTTGCTTTTTGTTAGCTGCTTTCATGATGGATTGTCGATATTTTTCTTGATTAAGTTTAAGTGATTTTGTAAATGAATTAAATGCATTATTTGCTAGTTTTGATTTCTCTTTATCAGCTATCTTCTTTATCTTTCCAAAATTCTTTCCGTGCATAGTTTTTACTTTAACTTGTTTTCTAATTTTACTCTGCACACCGCTGGCTTTCATCCTATGTAACTTAACTTTCTCTCGAGTAATCTTACTGATATTAAAGGTTTTCATGCTTTTAAAAGGCAGTGTAGTTTTCTTTGATGTAGAAGTATTAAGCTGAATAACTTTCGATGACTTTTCTGATTTTAACTTTTTTTTAATTACACCCAGAGCATTGTTACCATGTCTAGTGCCAGTCAAATGTCTTCTTCTGCTTGAAACTAGCAGGGATCCAGCCCTTAATTTATTTTGCAAAGCTATAGAAGTAAGTTTTCTTGTTGTTTTAACGTTATTCACTTTGATTTTGCCACTTCTTAATGACGTTTTTACACTTCTCTCAGAATATTTTTTCATACGAGACCTTTTTGTTGTGTTTAGATTGCTTCTATATATGGAAGATACTTTTAAGCCTTTCTTCTCTTCGTTAGACATTAAAATCACCGGAACAACGTTTGCTTGCCGCGCAGGCTTTGTAGCTGTATGAGTTTTCTTTTTGAAAGAAGTTGCCCTGCTGTTTTTGTGTACAACCTTTTTCTGACTATTAATATTTATCGTAATTTTTTTACTACGAAGAGCTGTAGTTTTGGTTTCATTTTGCCTTTTTACAAATTTGTCAGCGCTAAGCTCTTCTTTATGCGATCCTAGGTCTCCCAAATGGTAAGTGTTAGAGAACTTTTCAATCGTGTTTTTATTTGCACTGAAGCTTGAGGACTTTTGTTTTCCTGTTATGTTAATTTCCTTTCTAATTTTTTTTATGTTATTCACACTGTTTAGGTTTGATCTTGTCAGGTGTTGATTTGACTTTCTCTCGTCGTTCAGAAATAACTGCTTATTGGATATTTTTCCAAAAGAATGTATCTTTCCTTGCTCTCCTTTGCTTTCTGTGGGTGTCCTGGACGAAACTGACGTCTTCTGATGAAAAGTAGTCACGCTGGACATTGGAAATGCTTTGCTCTCTTCTTGTTTGAATCTAACAGCTTCAGGCTTTGTGTCCATGGAGCTCGTTTTCACATCATCATAATCATCTGATCCTAAATCTTGTAAGCTGTCACCAAAAGATGAAATGACTTGCGAAGTCTTCGGGACAATATCATTTGAACTAACTTTACTGCTATCACTCTTTTTTAAACTTTCTGTCTTGCTTTTCGTTAAATTAGCTTTTCCTTGTCTTAGAATCAAAGTTTGCTGTGGTGTTTTAGACTTTCCAGATTTGTTTTCAGTCATCGAATGTGTACTATATATAGAAACGCTATTGTTGTAGAGAATTTTGTCTGCATTCCTTCTGTTTTTGGATTTTGGTTCATCCCTTCCTTGAGAAATGTTCTGTAATAATAAACTTTCTTGTTGCATCTTAGACGAGGTGTCAAATGGAAAAGAAACCATTCCATCCGATCCTAGTTCATCACCATCTTCAGAATCCTCAATCCATTGTGTTTGTTTTGCTATGAAAATAATTTTTTAAAACGCCAGTAAGACTTTAAAAAGAATAAAAACTCTGGCTCAAACTTATGAAATATTTGTAAAAATCTGACAATTTGTTTTTAATGTACAAAACGATTTAGTGAGTTATTGTTTATTTTCAAATAAACTCTTCTTTTTATACGAATATTGTTTCTCGAACTGAAGCTGGACTTTCTTGTTTTTTGTCCAATTCTAGGCTGAAAGTTGTTGTTTATTTTGAGTAAAGAGTACGTTGAAAGTTGAGCTCGCAAAACCCCAAAGGACAAAAGCTGCTGATCGAAAACTCTCGTCAGCTCTCATGTAGCGATCAAAGGAGCAAAAACCCTTATCAAGTTCAAAGTTAATGAAAGTGGATGAGAGTGTATGAGAATTGGCATTTTAAAACCGAGAGCGAGAATTTGAATTGACATCAAATCTTATCGACTCTAATGCTCATTTGACCTCCACTTAACAAGTGTAATTAGTTTCGGGAATATTGATGACATGGAATCTTGGTTTTTAATTAAAAGCATTGTGTGGTATCAAAACGCTTCAAAGGTAACTGTTCCTAAATTATGTGCAATTCTACAGTTGATTTCGCCGCCACTAATCCTGAGATTTAGAAGTACACTGCAGGTGGAACCAGGTGATCACAGCGGTAACTGAACAACGTTAGTAAAGTAAGAAAAAACCAACAAAAAACCGTACAAAACTTTATTTGCGGAATACGCACACAACATAAAAACAACAAGCTGACGCGTGAAAAACGATACACGGTGTCAATATAACTTCAACCAACTCTCATAATTATCATCATCATTACAACTAACAACATCAGCATTGTGCTTACATTCATTCCTTTTTACCAAACCAATATGAATTTCCACAGACTTTGGATTTCTTCGCAGCTTTGTGTGACAATCATTTTTCTCGTTACAGAAGACGCCATAACATCGCTGTGTGACGAGAAGTGTATCTTTACAATCACGTATGTTGCAACACATTGCGTGACACTGGTCGATGCTTATTGGTCCATCGTGGAGTCTTCGTAACTGATGTGCTTTCTCTGATTCAGGCAAATGGACTTTGTAAACAGATATGCGTTTCGCACCACAAACAGGGCCTCGTAAATTTGTTTCTTGGGAGAACTTCTCTCGTTTTCCTGGAAAAAATAAATGAGACAAGTGCTTTATAGACTGGTTCACATTTACGCGACCTCATGCAACACAATACGAACCCCGTTCATTGAAATATCAAACAGCGCTGATTATTCATGTAAAGTTTGATGTAAATCTTAATTTCTCTTGAAAAAATACAGGACAATGTTCCATATGCATTAAGGCTTTTTAGCAGTAAAACAAACTGTCAATGTCACAGGACTTTTTACTCGTATAAAATATGGAATCACTAAAGATGCTATTTTTCGCGAAACAGATTTTTAAAAATATTTACAACAAAAAACATTGTCCGATAGCGTTCTTGTCTTAGCAATTTACAATATTCAATCTTTTCGATAATTCAGGCAGTTTATCTGATTTCTTTTTTTCTTACGCATTGAAAACATCGGAAGCTAATGCTTCTCTGAATATATAAACATTCATTAATTTTTATTCTGACATCATGTTGGAAAAAACTCGCGTCTGAGACTCCATTTTCTTTTTTTTTGCTCAAACTATTTTTATTCCTTGCGTTACTTTCAGTTCCACCTGCTGCTTACCTGACAAGCGTGAGACCGTAATATATTTTGTCCTTATAAAAACCCTTTTTTAAAAAGCTTTTTGTTCTTAATTTTTTGACTGTTTCAATTTGTTCTTTATTTGTTCTTATTAGTGTGAGCGATTTGAAAAAATAAAAAATATCGATACAAAAATACAAGGTATAAAAAACAGTGCTGTTCGACTGGGAACTTCAGCATTACATGAATACGTGTACCATTTGGGACAATAGTACAGGAGCCGCGGATCATTTTCACTAAAATTCAGCCTCAGCCTCAACTTGTTCTTAAATTGTCCGTAATTTTCGGCCAATGTGAGAATCAACATGAGAATAATTGTTTAAGACAAAAAAATTAAATTTTAGTTTTTAATTTGTCAAAAATATTTTGAGCATCGATTAATTTTTCAGCGATTTGGGAGTGGTTGCAAGGTATTGAAGGAGTTATCGTCCGATAGAATTTCCCATATCAACTTTATAAGTCCCTCCTTCTCTAAACTAAATCTCATTGCATGGCTATAATTACTTCACTTTAGGCGGTAAACTTAATGGCAATATGTCGGTTATCTAAACATTTATATTACACAGTTTATCTCAGTACGTCGTGTGGCCCTTTCCATTCAAAAGAATTTGTTTTCTTCTATATAAACCGCTTCACGATTCCTGAAGACTTTTTATATATAGTTGCAGATAGCTAAAACGTTTTATACAGCCATTAAGTCTGAGTTAGTTCACATTTTCAATGTATTCTGCTATTAGGAACTTTGCACAAGCTCCAAATTGTAAAAAACCGCTAGTTAACATGAAAGGAAGCACGTTAGAAAAAGCTGGAAACCTCATACTAGAACTTGTGCATGGTCTCTGAATGTATTTTTAAACAGACAAACTGAAAGTCCTTCGATTATTTTTATTATAATCTAAAATTAAATACAAGAATCTTTACTTACTACGAATGGCAAAAAGGTTTCATTAAATAAAAAAAGAAATCAACATACCTGAGGATGATGATGCATCTGCTGTTGTGGTTTGTAGAGCTTGATTTCTAAACAACAGTTTATCCAAAACATTCCTGCAAACCTCTGACTTAAAACATTCAAGCGCCAAACAGCGAGAATTAGAAAAAAATGCAAGATGACAAGACGATTCCGCACAGCAGAGATCTAAGCAACTTTTGAGTTGCGTTGAGTTTCCAAGCTTGTAAAACCTAAATTTGATCTTTGGAGATTGTCTTTTCTGTGTATTGTTGCAATAGTTAGAACCTGTTGCGCGGGAAACAACACGATTTGGTTCCCAGGGCGATGTTGAATCTGACAGCAAAATAGATTCAAGCCCGTTTAACTGTTTAGTTTTATTATCCAGCAAAATCACGCAGTCATAAAACACCCATTGGAAGAAGAATAGAAGAAAGAGAAGACAGCGACAAAAACGAGAATTTCTGCTCCATCGGAACTCCAACATAGATCAGCTGATAGAATTTTCTGGTACCAGTTCTTTCAAAACACATATCCAATACTTCGATTTTCACTTTTTAAACATTCCCTGAGCCTTTTGAAATAGACATTTTCGGGTTTTAAAGTTCATTTTGTGGAACAAACAAATTCAATCGCAGTTTTCCAAAAAATCTATTTTTCCTCACATGGAAAAGCAGAAGGGCTGATTACCTCATCCACTAAAAATCTGTTTGTCTAATATGACAAGAAATGGACCAATCAGATGTTACGAACATGTCGGTTTTATTTCTGGTACTGAAACAATGTAGTCAGACCCTAACGACACAATTTACGTTAAATAGTCTCATAATTATTCAAAATAATGAATAACATTTCAATCAAATAAAAACTAGCATAAAAATGTTGAGTATTTCTTGGTGTGTGGCTAAGTGAGAATCTGTCAACAAAATGTATTAGCGAAACTGACAGGTTCTGGTATTTCTCCAAACGTTAAAATCAAATTATCCCTTTTTTGGCTTGAAAAGTGTTTAGGCGGCAAAATCAAAATAATGTTTATAATATAAGTAAAATCATTGCTCGCGATCGGCCTGTAAAACAATCAAAATGTCGGACTGCGAAGGAGATTCTCTTGATTTCCCGCTTCGGCGTGTTTTTTGTCAGAGCTTACCTCCAGGAAAAATTTGGTACGCCCTAAACGCAGATCTATGCGGAATCAAATTGTCAAAGTATAAAATTCAGAGTATTTTTTCAATCTTCCCGGAAGAGAAAAAAAAATAGTGAATCTTAGAGACCTTTAAAACAGCGCGGGTAGAATTCCGCCATTGAATTGGTTCGGTATTCGCGATCGCAACCAAATGAATGTCCACATTGGATCACTTTTTGGTATTTTGGCCGGTATAATCAACCAAAGACAATCGAAATCAACTTTTCTGAATAGTAGCGCTTGTTTAAAAGCAATCGATATGATAAACAAATTAGATGTTTTAGATTGTACAAAGGAGCATGGAAACGAACTCGACCATCAAAAATTTGTAGAGGCCGAAACAGCAAGAAAAAATTTGGAAAATGAAATGAAGCTGAAAACATGTCGTGTGGAAGAAATCGAAACACCAGTCACAAGTAAGATTGCGCCATTCTTAGAGGAAAGCCCGCCAAAATCGTCTTCTGAGAGCGATTCTTCCAGTTCAGCTTTTTCAACCCCCACTTCGCGTTCGGGATCCTCGGTTATAAACAGCATAGAGGAAGATCAAGAAATTTCTCCACCGTGGAAAAAGCGTAAAGTGAGGCAAAGAGCTGGCAGCATTCTTTCCGAGGTTTTGCATTTGTGTGAAGCGGCTGGTGAATCCCTTGGCGAAGTAATTGGCCATTGTCTTGCCACAAAGGACAAGCGATTTAAGCAGGGTTCTTCAGCACGAGAGACTATGTTAACTGCCTTAAACACCATTGCTGAAAAAAAGGGGATCGAAGCGATTTTTACGGAGGTCTTACCTAAAGATCTATGGGAAAAGATGATAAAGTCTTTACGTGTACCAGATTGGTTTCTTTTGCTTTTCAAGCTACAAGCAAGGGTTAGCGACGAAGCTTGGCAGAATTTGCTTAATATTTCGCAAATGGATCGCACAGGGGTATGTTTTTCGTTAAGAAATCATTTTACGTAAATTTATTTTTGAAGTTAGAAATTTTCTGGTACAATTATATCGTTTGAAAATTTATCGATCGATATCTTAGTATATAATTTTAGTAATACTAAACATTATGCCCCAGTTGCATTTAAAATAATATGTGCAATTTTAAAAAGCTACAACTGAAATATATTAAGTTAAGTATATATAAAAAACCTTCGAGTGTACATGTTGAGCCTTTGCTTTAAATTACAAAAGTCTAATTTTTCCTTTAATAATTTTCAGGCAATGACACTCTAATTTCTAACTGAGGAGCTGATTTTTTTAAATAAAAATAATAATAAGGATTTAATTAGGACCTAAAACTACTGTAGGCCCATTCTCTCGAACTTCTGTTGTGGGACTTTAAGATCCTCAATTGTTAATGCCTGTATTCACTTGCATAGCGCTTAGAGCTTTTATTAAGTTCTGTATAATTGCGTTATTATAATTTCATTTTTATTTAAAATTTATTTTAATTTATATATATATATCCTTATTAGAAAAAATTAGATACACCACTTATTGTAAACAAGAGCCAAATTAAACAGCTGAGGGGAAGGATTTTCCAGAAGGTGTCAGAACTGTTTGGCATTCAGCAACTACCAAATGATGAAATCACTGGCTACATTGTGAAATTGACACCCATTCTGGTATGGTGTGCCAGAGAGATGAGATTGCATGGCATTAACAGCACAGAGTTGGTCTTTAACTTAAAGTTGGATTGCCGCCCATTTTTGGTAATGCCTTTACTACGTAGTTCAATTATTAAACTACAAAAGCCTAAATCAATGGCTAGTTTTTACCAAGTGACATTTAAGTTCCAAACTTATCAAAGCAAGACAAAAAAAAAAGTTTTAAAACACCTGAAAATTAAACATTAATTGCAGCACTAAAATGAGGTAGAGGTCTCAACTCATGCAGGATGCTAGACAACTTTTTTTTATCTGGCCTGAAGCAAAACTTTATAAGTTATATATAAAACAATGTATTAATATAAGTAAAATATAATTAGTGAGATCATTTGTTGGGAGAAACAATTACCTTTTTGCTATTTTGGGACTTTACAAATGTTTGTTTGTTAAAATTTTAAGACTATAATTATAAATTTATCAGTTGTCTTCTTTATGCCTCGTACTACTCTTTTTGTATACAAAATATTAACATACTCATATTAATTTGTTTGATTGTTATTATATAGAATTTTTAGTATTTTTGGTATATTTTATATTTCAATTTTACAAACAAGATTTTGGAAGAATAAGTACATTTTTAGGAATAATTTTAAAGAATCTTAAAACATACTTAAATTGCTCATTCCATATATATATATATTATATATAACTAATTTGTATACTAGGTCGATCACAAGTATTGATAGGAGTTGTACCAATGGATTCACCCCTTGTCTCCACCCAGAGTCCAAAAGCAGTTTGGCCAGTAGCTCTTGCTAACTGTGCAGAAAACAGGTACACATGGTTAAAAAGACATTTTTATCAACTAAACTAATATAATAATGGAATAGTGTCATTTAAGAAGTAAAATAAACTGGTAGAAGAACCTGTTGACCTTGACTGCAGTAATGGCAAAAATGAATGTTTATCGATTCACTAAGTTTTTTTTATATTTCTATGCTGTGTGAATATAAACAGAAGAGACTTAAAGATTCTTTTGGAAGCTTTGAACAAAGAAAAAGACTACCTTAAGAAAAATGGGCTTCTTCTTGATGGCAAAAAGTACCATGTATCATTTGTAGGTGAGTACAAAAACCAAGTAAATACTGTATTATGCATGGTTATATAAAATTATATATTTACTATTTTTATTGATACATAGAGTTTAATTTGTTTCAGCTCATTATAACTATAACTATAATGATATTATATGTATTTAACAAACAGGAATCAATTTTACTAAATAATGTAATAACTGGCATTATTCATAATTTCAGAAAGAGAACATTTAAAGATTTACCATACATTTTTAATTGCCCATACAATGTAACTCGTAAATTTTCATTACTAACTGATTTTCTTGTTGTGAAATTAAAATAGTCACCCTTGACCTCAAAGCACTGTATTTACTTCTGGTCAAAACCGATGATTCAGATTTCCAGCTTGGTGGGAAAGGTTTAGATACAGAATCCTGTTTCCTCTGTCGCATGAGAAGGGTTAGTACGTATACTTACACAAGCTATATGTATAGAATGATAGTTCATATGTGTATATATATGAATATATTAAATATGAATGCACTAAGCTGCAGTAAATCTATCCTAATTAATTGACTGATGTATTTGTAATATATTATAATTATTTTAATTATATGTTAAAATTATTTAGTTAACAGTACTATTTAAATTACACATGAAATATGAATAAAAGTTGACTTTAACTAGCTAGGTTTATTTCAATAGAGTTAATCAAAATGACTGTGCAGACATTTTGTAAAGTACTATATAACTGTTAAGAAAACCATATTTCTACATTGGAAATTTCTTTTTATTTTAAACATACAAGAAACCTATTTAATTTCATTTGCTATTTTAATTTTAGGCATGCAAATGTTCTCTTGGTAAAAATGAGGTGTGTCTTGAACACTTTGCATCAACAAAAGCCAATATTGGAGGGTTCGTTTAGTACAGTATTTTAAATAATTTATTTTATTATTAAAAAGTGGATTATTGAATATAATGCAATTTTAGACTTTTTATTGACTTATAAGCCATCATAGTCTATGAGGTACTTATATTACCATATATAATCTCCAAAATATGGTAAGCATGCGTATCAGCAACTGAAAATATTAAGTATTCAGTTAGAAATATATAAATTATATACAGGATTAAGATTATTTTTTGGACTATTTGATTAATTGATCAGTATTTATAAAATCAGTTTGTTAAATCATAACTATAAATCATGCATTAACTTCAAGATCCTTTTACAGCTGTACTGGCCATGGTGTTCGGGATGATCTGACTTTCCTTCTTGATGAAGAACTGACTGCAGGAAATTTGTGTGTACTTCACATGGGCATGCGAAATACAGAACAACTTCTGTCATCCATTGGATTGAAATCTCAGGAAGTTGGTGCCTTAAAATGCCTCAATGAGGAGCTGAAGAAATATGACCCAGAAAGTTTTACAAGAGATAGAGTAACTGTTGTTGAAAAGCCAGGGCAGCAGACCAAAATAGACAAACACAACATACATGTGGCATCTTTTTCTGGTAAAACATTTTAACTCTTGCAGATGATCAACATCCAACTTCTTTCATAATAAATACAAAATAAAACATTTCATAATGAAAAATGTGCACTCCTAATCAAAGATTAAAATTAAAATTCTCCCTACGATACCTAGTTCAATGGAAAGTATGTGGACTCTTTGTCTTATAATAGAAGTTTGTATGTTGATTTAGCAAAATGTGAAGTTTAATGTTTGGCTTGGGCCTGACTTATATCCATGATTACTATTTTTGTCAAACTGCTGTATTGAAAAGAAAGAAATTATTTAGCATTTTACATTAGTTGGTTATTAAATAATATAAAATTATATATTTTATAGTACTGGCTCGGCCTAATAAGATTTTTACAGTGCTTCTTACTGGATTATTGAACAACAACTTTGATTTATGTACATGTAGTATGTCAAATGTCTATCTTTACACATTATTAATTTTTATTCAAATCTGGATACACAAGACTTTTTTCTTACTACATGTACTTTATTTGAACAGTCTGTAAAGGCCTTGATTTAAAAGACTTATCTTTTGAGATCATTTCCAACTTTTTTATTCCCAGGAAATACTGAAAGGAAGTATCTTGAACATTTTGAGGAGATAGCTTCAGCTGCACTGCCTCTGGAGAAAGTCATGGATCACTACTGCAAAGTTGAAGATGCTAGGACTACTATCCTTGATTTTGTCAGATTTTGCAATGAACGAAAAGCGGTACAGTATGACAGTAACACACATACACATATAAGTATATACCTACACACACATATACATACATATATTTATATGATTACTATACATTTTGTACAATGAAGAAGATCGAATAGTCTTCACATGATTTTAAATAATTTATTGCAGCGCCTGACACATTTTGGCATTCACCTTCATTAGGGGTCACATATTGCATATGTACTGTAACTCTATTATGATGTAATATAATATAATAGGTTAAAGATAATAGCAGTGAGTTGTTCAAAAAACGTACAGCAGTAGCAACAGACTTGATTACTAAATACAGTAGTCTCCATGTCACTATGTGTTGCTAATTAATATGTAATTACCCAATTAACTCTTGTTTATTTATTTCAGTCTGTGCATTTTAGCATCTTCTCATAAAACAGTTGATGCATGCATGCATGCTTTTAGTACTTTCAGAAAGCAAAGTCACGAGGAACATTTATAAGGGATTACGGAAATCGTCAAGAGACAATAAAGCTGGAAGGTTCAGGTACACTACAACCAGATTTTTGTAATGCTTAGATATAACAGAATGCTAATTATGACTCCTGGGAGGTAATTGCAATTTTGAACAATTTTTTGTATGAAAATAATCAATTGGCTTTCTCTAATCCATATTAGGCATTGCCATGGAAACATCTCACGTTGTGTAGTCTCCAGGGATCGTGTTTTCAGTTGATGGGGTGATGGTGCCATTGAAGTGTCTTGTCGTTGCTGTAGCAGCCGTTAAAAATGGATTTTTGTAATTTTTGAGCCTTTTTTGCCTCTCTTCACTGCTGGATAGCATCATGAAGCTTGAAGGTAGCATTTGAGCTTACAGTACTTGCTCAAAGAAAGCATCGAGGTGTCACACTTTTTAGCGATTTTTACGGCATATTTCCACTCGGTGGGTTTCCACAGACGCCAAAAGAAGTTGGCTTTGAAGCTTGAAGAGAGGCAAATTCACTGAGCTGCCAATGCTTTTTTTGGAAGTTTAGACAACTGAAGAACACTATAAAATTATAGGCATAAAATTTTGGCAGAACTCCGTGGAGGCTCCAGACCTAGTAAAAAATGCATAGTGCAGGAAATGCTGTCTGTCCTTGTCAAAATTTTTGGGGTATCCCAGAATGCCTTTGGGTCGAGCAAAAGGCAGGAATCAAATTGGGGCAAGATTGGCACAAAGAGACAGCCTGTTTCTCAGTACTAGGTTTGAATTTTGTTGTGAAAGCTTTTTTGTTTGCTGGGGATGAAACTTTCATAAAAAAATCTAAGGCCAAACATTGTTGATTTTCCCGCTCCAAAAATGACGCAAGACGGTATTTTTTTTTCAAATTTTGCACTTCAACTAAGGGCTTTTTGCAGAAATAACAGTTTATTCTTGCATCCAAACATAAAGAAACTACTAAAGTTTGATTAAAAACCAAAGTCGAAACATGAATTCTTCGTTTATGAAAGATTGAATTTTTTAACTCAGTACCAGTTTATGCCCATTTAGTAGTCAAAGGGTTAACACAACAAAAATACTTTGGTGTGCAAAAGTTGAAATACACTGGATATAGAAATTTGATATTGACATGCATTACGGTCAAACTTTTTACCGGAGTTTAAAACAATCTTTTTTAACTAGAACTAGAAATTTGTTTTTCTAATGCAATAGCATTATTTACTTATTAAAATATTTGCTGGAATCATAATTTACATTTAAAAGAAAATCAAACTAAAGTGAAAGATGTCAAACCATTCCCCTTGTTAATAATATAGGCACCTATTGGTTTGATTGCATGGGACTGGATGCCTCTTAGTTTTTTGTATCGAAAACCCTCTTGTTTGATGGCATATTTCAAGTTCAGCGTTTCAGTTTTACAAGACTGTAATATGTACATAATCTCGATTTTTTACAACAAATTTACTGTAAACAGAAAAGTGTCTTTCTAAATGCTTTACTAACAATACTTAGTATTTCTTTGTTTTGTGCAATTGAAAGGTACAGTGCGTACAGTATAAAATTTATATGTTTTAAAATACTTGTAACACAAATTTTTACTGTGTTTCCTTTAAATACTCTATATATAGCTGTAGGATCCCACATCAGTGACCTGCTTAACTCATGGACAGCAAAACTTACTGCAATTGAAGAAAAATTGGTTTCTTTGTGTGACAACTATAAAGAGAGGATTCAGCAAATGCAACCCAAAGTTAATGCAAAGGTCAGAGGGAAGAGAAAAAAACATGCTTGCAACAGCAATGATGGTCTTCCAGACGAAAACCTACGTCGTCTTGCAGCTGAGCTCATCGTTGAATTTCACACAAAGGTACTGATCAACCTTTTGTATGAAATTTTTAACGAATAATTTAATATGGAATAAAATGGTAATAATTACATTGCAGATTTTGGAACATTGCTAAATATTATATATAACAAATATGCCGTTAAGCAGGAAATTCAAACTACTTAATGCCTCAATCACAACTGGGGATGAAATTTATATAGGAATCTGTGGTCTTTGTGTTTATTTGGTAATAATGAAATTTTTGGAAGGTGCTCTAGATCTAGCCTTTCAAGTCTGCATTTAGGTGGCCTTAAATTTGTCAGATGGATAACATTTAACTTATTTTGTATTACATTACAGATTAAATATTACAAATAAAAAATATTACAATTATGTCTGATTCTGTGGTATTTCTTTGAGTAATAATCTAGATTATAATCAATAACTTCACTGAAGTATTAATTAATTGTATCAACTGCATACATATAGGTATGCAGCGAGTGGAAAGACATTGGAACTACTATTCGTAGTAAAACATTTTTGCCAGAGGAGGAGTATCTTATTGATGTACTTGATGTCAAGGTAAAGTTTATTTGAATACTTGGTATATAAAACATCATTGTTAGAATTTAAACTGTGCTTAACATACATATCAAAATATTGTTTAATATATATTGGTTTTAAATTATTAAAGCTTATACTACTCATACAATGCACGATGCATAAAATAACAATAAATATATAACTTGGGCGATCAGTGGGATACCTTTTTTAAAAATATGTTTAAAACCGATCTGTTAAGATTTTTTCCACAAATTTTCGGCAGCGCGTACTGCTGCCTTTC
>JAOTRI020093700.1:0-15212 GCA_028564885.2 Zoanthus sanctaehelenae | reverse complement strand
TTAAGAAAGATTGAATTCTTTGACTCAGTACCATATGGTGCGGGCGGTTTAGGCCCTTTTAGGAGTCAAAGGGTTAAAGCTGTGATTTTCCTAATGTTAGCTCTTCAATTTAGTACTGATACATTATATTAAGTTTTTTTATTAATGTTGGTCTCTTTGTAGAGTACTTTGGACGAAGCCACTGATCCATGGGGAGTAAAAGTGGAGAGAGTAGAAGTGTAAGTCATTCAGATTGAGAGAAAACATTGATAGTTGGCAAATCTTTAATTTTTTTATCTAAATCGATTTCAAAGGTTGATTTAAGACTCCTTTTATCAGCATAGCTACAATTAATCCATGTCTTCTTCAGAGTATAAAATTAATATTAGAGACCTTTAGGTCCGACTACGAGTACAACTACGCGCTTGCTCTAACCAACAAGCTCGTTGTCAACAGGACAAGATTTCAAAGAAAAGTTGTTCTCTTGACAACCAGTTTGCTGGTTAGAGCGTGCACACGCTCAAAATTTCGTACTTCTTCTCGTAGTCGGATCTAAAGGTCTCTATTGACTTGTTCATATTGTCCTTAGATTCATCAATATTGATCTTTTTCTCTGAGTGGATAGCTCACTTCAAGTTTCTTACAAGTGTAGTATAAATTTGTGTTAATTTTATGAAGAGTAGATTTTGTTCATATATTATGTTAACATTTAGTCCATGAGCACATGTTAGATATGAGATAATAGTTGGCTTTAATCATCGCATATCGAACAAGCATGAGTAAAATAATTGTTTCATTAAAAACTTCATTTTATATTTTTAATTCTTAAAATTTTTTAGCTCCCTTTAAATTTTAAGCTAACGCTTACAATTACCGTCTTTTTATTTGTAGATTATAGTATGTTGTCTCATACACCATAATGGCTAAGCAATCGAAAAGTCTTGAATTGCATTATCAAATGATCCAGTTCTTAATGATAGATTATTATGCATTTGATAATAACTAGTTTCTTTGCCTTGTGCAAAAAACCTCTGACGGACACGTTCATGCTTGACTTTTTAATAATACACCATGCCTACTTTCAGATTCAGTTTTCAAAATATTCATAGTAAAAGCAAAAAGAATTATGGAACAGTATTAAACCACAGAAAATATTATTACATACATTAATGTATATATTAATGTAAGACAACTACTCATTAAACAGGAAAGATGTCCGCTTGCCACAGCAGCTGCAGAGAGCCATGGCTGCAGAAGCCGAAGCTGCTCGCGAAGCAAGAGCAAAGGTCCGTTTATAAATTATCAGTATACCTTTCTTAATCTTGCAGTATCTTGCTGTTCAAAAGATAAACTGCATTATAAAACAGAATCAAGGAAAATTGAATTCCCAAATTTTTTACTGGGCTACCCAGTTTGTTTTTGCTGACCAAACGAAATAATGAGTATCCCACGATCCCTTGCAATGCCAGCCGCGCTGTGAGGAGAAAAGGGACCTGGAACAAAAGGTAGCCCAGTTAACACTTCTAGAGAGTATTGTTATAGAGAAAACTAGATCTGGTGAAAACTGTCTTTTTATACCGGTTTCTTGGTCCTAGTCCTTGGGAGAAAAAAGTGTCTACTGTAGCTCTTGACTACAAAAGACGCTACGAACTTGTGCTCAAAACCTGTAAACTTAGGCAGCCATATCTTAAAGTCTTTGAAACTTTCTGAGTTTAATACTTTTGAAATTGGTCTCTTTAGAAATGCAAAAACATTTTTAACCTCATAGGCAGTTAAATGAAATTAGTAAAAAAACTCCATAGTTTGAATAGTTGTTTATCTTTTGAAAAATTTGTGTGCCATTGTTTGTATTCTCTTTCATTTACGTACTATTGTTTGCAATACATTGTCCAATTGGACAAGTTGGATCAACTTTGTCCTTGTCTGAATGAAAAACTTACCTGTTTCGGACGTTAGGGCAGCCTAAGTCTCCTGTCCTGTAGTGATGTTTCATTGTAAGTAACTTTCTAACAGATATAGCCTTATTTAAGCATTAGAGCACAACTTTCTATGACTTTATTGGCGAAATAGTGCACGCGTGATGTTGGGAGAGACACGAGAACGTTGTAAACTTTTGCTTTTTTACAACCCAAATCTTTGTAAGAAATACTTTTTATAGTTTAACTCAAACATAAAGTTAAAGCTCCATAGAAGAAAGAACTAAAGAAAATATATACGGTTTAAATTTTCTTTATGCAAATTTTTGAGTTGTCAACTTCTATTAAATGCTTTCAACCGTGAAAAGTCTCAAGCGTACCGTTTGCAAACTGACAGTTTTCAGTTTTTACAGAACTTTTAGTAGGAAAATGGTTCTTGATTTTTTGTAAACTGCTAATTGACAATGACTATGATCTTTTGTTTTAAGACATTGAATTATAGCTCGCGTTTCTGAGTTTATTAGCAGAGCCGCTAACGCAGTTTTTAGGCCGAATCATTCATTTTGTGATACAGGCATAAATCTTGGCATAAGTAGACTTCAGACCCATCATTATGAATCCAAACATTGGTAGCCCGAGTAAACGCGTGTGTACGCGTCTAGTTTGATTAAAAAAAAACAGATCAGCGGACCACTCTCCAAAATCAATATTTTCGAATATCATATTTTATATGCACTTAGACATATCGAGATACAATTTTGGAGATCGGTTCCCTTGAAATGACTAAGCACTGTTTTTCTTGCAGGTAATTGCTGCTGAGGGAGAGATGAACGCCTCGCGAGCTCTCAAGGAGGCTGCAGACATCATCTCAGAATCGCCATCAGCATTGCAGCTCCGTTACCTGCAAACACTGACAACAATCTCGGCTGAGAAGAACTCGACAATTATTTTCCCACTTCCTGTTGATTTTCTTGCTCGTTTCTTGCCTGATGCAAAGTGACTAGGCAATCGAAAGGACAGCTGTAACACTTCTAGTTGCATAGAAGATAAGGATAATGATAAAACCTTGGTAGAAGTTAGTGTATTGTGAAGAAGAAAGTGTTTTAAATGTGCTTATTATAATTTTTTTTTTTATTATTATTGTATGCTTCATTAATACAAGCTACACCTTGTTCGCTAACACTGTGTGTTGTATAGTTGATTATATAGATAACTGCTGACTTTTGTATGTTTGATTATATATATCCGTACTGTAACTACCACAGAGTCAACTGTTAACTTTAGCATTAGCTACGCAACTAAGGTTGCAATCACGAATGATTCAAGTTGATTCTTCATTCAAAATAAAATTGGTTCAATTGTTCAGTGTGGTTATTGATTCAGTTTTTGTTGATGAAAATTTAAAAAGCTTTTAAAAGGGAATTGTAGTTAGTGTAATAAAAGGGGGTGGTGGTGGGGGTGGGAGTGGGTTGTGAAACTGCACCCACCACTAATTTAAAAGCTTTTATAAAAAATTAGAAATTTTACATATCGGGGCGTACTTTATATTGTTTAGTCATCCAAGCTAGACCTTAGCCAGACACAAAGTTCTCCACTAATATGCGCGATTAAACTCCATGCATTCAAACACTCTCCTATACGGAAATTATCACACCATGCTTATCCCAAATCCACATTTCATCATGCAGTTCAAAACAGTCCTTCCCAACACCTAAACAAACGCCTTGATCACTTGGACTTTTAAAGGGCGGACATACACTGCAACAAAGTCACGCAACATAACAACAGCAACAAACTTTATTTAAACTCGCATTAATTAGGAAAATCACAGCATTAACAAAAATATATTACCAGGTTAAAGAGTGTAGCCATCTGCATGTAACCATAAGGGCTAATCACGACAGGTAGTCTTTAGATAATTTAATTGAATCTAGGTTATGACCTGGGTCCAGTTGTTCAAAAGTCAATTAGCACTAACCCAGGATTAAATGTTTAACCCACGATCTTGTTTCCAATCTTACGAGGAGAGATTTTAGCTGTAATTTTGGGATTAACAAGACTTTTCATAGACAAATCTAAACATTACTCATAAATAGCCCTTTACCTTTTCTTAAAGAAGAAATTCCTGTGTGAATTTTTGTCTAACCCAGGTTTAAACTTAACCAGCCTTTGAACAACTGGGCCCAGATCTTGAAATGCAATTACTTGTAGCTTAGTAGCAGCTCTGTATATTGCTAATACTGATTAAAAAAGTGCAGTATATGAGATACCTGTTGAAGCATCCATAGTTACCGAAAACCCATCAGAGCTGGAGCACATATGATGCATATCTGAGGAATAAAACGTCCACAAAAACTATTGATAAGTAGATATATTCTCTACTTCAGAAGCCAAATATTAGTTTTGCAACTAACAAAAATTAGGATATCATTTGAATCACTTAACAAAGAACTTTAACTAATAAAGTAAAAAATATCAAAAAGGAAAATTAGTAAGGTCAATTTTTCATTTTGGCGCACAAATACTACAATTACTAAATAATAAATTAAATTAATAAATAAATACAACTATTTAGTATTCATTAGGCAACCATTTTCATGTGCTATGATCAGCTCCTGTAATTATTATGGTATCCATCACTATCATCAAATTAATAACAGGAAAAATAAGTGCTAAAAACAGAAAAAAGTTTCCTCTGTATTTTTTTTATAAAATGTTTTTTTTTTCATTATTTGGTTCAAACTCCAACACCTTTTCTGTCCTTCACTTCAAACTCCAATGCTTTTCTCCAAGCATACACATCTTCTCTCCTCAACACATGTCCATAATACCTTACTCCATTTGCTAAATAAAAAATATATAATTTTATTTTTAATTGGATTGAATTCATGTACACTGCTTACTATAATCTTTGTCTTGTGCAAGATGTGATGAGTAGTCATGGAAAGTAGCATTCCACCTGAAAAAAAAAACAATCCATCAAAATGGGGTTTTTCATTTATTGATCCAACTAACAGATTGAATTAAAGAAAAAAGAACATGAAAATCATTTCTAAGACCTCACCTCTTCTCTCTCGTACTGCTGTCATACATAGTGATAGTGTATTCTACAAAAAAGAAAACAGCAAATGTATATAATATTCATGAGTTATGGAAAGATTCTTAAAGTAGCTGGTATTTACAAAAAGAATAACTATTATGGTATTGTTGGGTGCATATGACATGAAAGGAAACCTCTAGAACTATCTAGAGCTCTATCACGTGCAAGGCGTGTGTGCTTGTTTACAATTTACTAGAAACTCTGCCCACTTTCTAGAAAGTTCCAGATCACACCACTAAATGTAAAAATACTTGTAATTCTATTTTTAGTGTTAGTTGAGTTTTCATTTAAGCTATCAGAGAGAACTTTTATATATATACGGACAGCATTTGAAAAACTTTAGAAACTCAAGAGAATTGTTATCAGAGAGAGAAGAAGTGGATAAGCAATTGTATGGATTAATAAGACCTTTGAAGCAAATACCCGTGTTATTGAATTATTTGTATTGGGCGATTAATTCATGGATTTGAACTGTTGTTTAACTTCCTATTTCATACATGTATTGTTTTAAGTTCTGCCAATCGTTGGATTTACATTAATTAAAAACTGTTATGGAATCCTTGTGTTTGATTATTTTTGACTCAAAAATACAACAGGTTTAGATGCATGTTAACCTTAATTAATGATGCATGATGATGACAATGTATGATGATGATGATGTATGATGATGATGTATGATGTATGATGATGCGTGAGGATGACAATGTATGATGATGATGATGTATGATATATGATGATGCATGATGATGACAATGTATGGCGATGATGATGTATGATAATGATAATGCATGATGTGGTATATTGATGATGAATGATGACGATGATGCATGATGGTGATGTATGATGATACATTATAATGAAGCATAATGATGATGGCGATGGGGCACGATGATAATGGTGATAATGAGGCATATTAATGATAATGATGATGATGAGGCATGATGATGATGATGATGTATGATAAAGCAAGAAGATGATGATGATGATGATGAGGCATGATGATGACGATGATGATATACGTATGATGAGACAATAGCAATGCATAATAAGGCATGATAACATATGATGATAAGGCATGATGATGATGAATGATGATACAACTATATGATGATGATCCATGATCACAAAAAATGTCAAATGAAAGTTCAAAACTAACATAACTGATGATTATGTACTTATAATGTTGAGTGATGGTATTGATAGAAGATGGGTGATGTCAGATGATGATGATGGTGATGGTTTTATCACAAGTTATGAAAATAAGGGGTGATGATAAAAAGGGGGTCATGCTGCAGTAGACCAATGATTAGCAATAAGTTATGAATATGTACCTGTCCTGCCAACAAAAATGGGTGCTTTATTATTTGTCATCATTGGACAGACTGTCTCTGTACCATCCAACTTCAGTGTTTGTTGCTTAATACCAGTGTCAGGATCAATTGCATACCACACATCAGTTTTACGACCTGTAGGATTCACAAGATAGAAATTTTAAAAAATAGTGCACAGGTATAAAAACTTGACCAAATCATCAGTCCAAGCCACAGGTAACCCAGCTGCAAGCTTAAGTAGTGTTCATTTAGCTTGGATGTTGCATCAACAGCCATCTACAACCTAGTTTGCTTTCTTTCAATGAGAAAACAAGTTCTCTAACTTGTTCTCATAGCTTAGATTGGAGCCTATGTACACAAAACTTCCAATTAGAGTATTTTAATTATTAATTAATTTATGGGCAGGTATGATTTTTGTGGCCATCTGACAGTTAGGAGAGGATTTATTGAACTTCTTGTATTTATATTATAATCTGGACCTGCCAGCTTTTTGCCACACCTTACTACCCAAAAAACTGCATATTTTCTAGTACTTAATCACTACTTACTAAATGGCTTTTTATGGCACTTAACCCTTTCAGTCCCAGACGGTTATCAACACCCAATTGCAACTTCTCCTAACATAACACATACAAAATAAAACATTTAGCATTGAGAAACTGAGAGTTCATCAAGCAAAGCAAACTACAAAAGATTAACAGTAAAATTATCTCAAACTTGTTCAATAGAAAGTATATGTGAACAAGTTGGGAGAATTTAACAATAAAACTGGGATTGAAATGGTTAACGTTCAATCAACAGGGTTCTCATTAGTAGCCAGGACCCGGGTACTTGAACCCATTTGCTTCGATAAATTAAAGGTACCCGTGTACTTGAGGTGAAACCCTCTAAAGTATATATCTTTAGACCTCCAGGCTAACAAATAAGTGTCTGCCTAGTCTAGATAAAGTGTTCTTGTACTTCAAATGGTAATGAAAACCCTGAATCAAGACAAAACATTTGCACTATTGTTACAAAAAAGAGACAACAGTTGAAGTAAACAAGCTTTGTTTGAACTAGTTTGTTTAAAACAGAAGTGTTAATAATAATTATAATCTCAAAAGTGTAATGAGTGTAATTTATCTCTCATTCCCCATACAAATCACTGTACTGAAAAAAAAGGCAATTAAATCAAACTAAGTTTATATTGGCAATGTCCAACCCAGATCAACTCGGGATCAACCCAAAATTGCTGCCCAAATAACCTTTTTTATTATATAAAATACAGTGGGATACTGAGTGATATCAATGAGATAAAAGCGCTATCCCAGCCATAAAGAAATGATTTATATCACACATATGGAAATCGCTGCGCTCACTCGTGAGATATTTTTTCAACACTCGAAGATAAAATTCGTATCCCCGCGCGGCCATGTAATATCCTCTATATCTAAACACATAATGTATATCATTTAGCACAATCAATCGTGCCTTTGTATAACTCCATTCAATAGAAAGTGCCATAGATTGTCAATCAATGCATATGATTGTGTTCTGGTATCAATGACTATCCATTGGACAATATTGAAAGTACATTTGTTTGTCCTTGATTGTCCAAAGGTGCAACTGTTTGTCTGTTGATGTTATTGAATATCAATACACAAACTGTGTACTTAAATGTTTCTTTGTGTTATTGAAGCTAATGAATGCCTATTCACATTATTGTTTCATCAGCTGACGTAAATGAATGTATAATTTGTATAAATGAACAGCGAAAAGTGTAATACTGCCCAAATATAACAACCACATCTCTTATTCATGTATTTCAAAAATCTAACACTGGCAATAATCATAGTCTGTTTATGTATGGAAGAAAGAAGATTGAATTTTCAGGGCTCTGCCAGCTACACCAACAGTCTCCAAAATGTTTTATAAAGAAATTTAACCACAGATTTTTGTACCATGATTATACAGTTGGAAGAAGAAGCCGTATTGCAGCCCTCTTGAGATTGAGGAACTTCCAAAACTACAAAAAAATTTTTTGCATTACCTAACCTTTTATTAGCTATTACCTTGCAAGTTTATTTGAATTAGAAAAATGTTATGGGTCATAACAATTTTACCTGTATATAGAACACCATCATTGCTTCTGCAGGGTGACGCACGGACCAATTCGGGAATTGTAAATGGCAGTTTCTAAACATAAATTCAATACTTAAATTTAATTAACTAATTTTAATTCATAAAGTTCCAAAATATTTGACACTATCTTGAATTTCTGTCCTCACATTTATGTGAATGATTAATAAAAACCGTGAGTATGTTTGTCAATTAGACATTTAACAGCTTGGGCCAGCTCTATTATCAAGTTAACTTTACTTTATATAAATTTATCATACCTCTCAGTTACATGTAAAGTTAAAGTAAATTTTACTTGTATTCACCGCTACACTCTGGATTTCAAGTAAAATCATTACCACTAGGTCACACGTACAAAGAATCAAAAAATGCAAATTGTCTCAGTTTTCAATTTTAATTGCTTTTTCAGTTCTAGTTACAAAAAAACTACACACTGAACTAGTATGAAAAAATAGCTATTTAAAAAACATGATAACCTACAAAGAAACAAATTAACCTACTGTAACTAATCTAAAAAAATAAAAGATCAACTGTATATGGGATCATGAAAGGGTGTTAATTAGGATCAGGGGAAAAAAGTTGTTAATAAATATTTTCCTTCATAGTTTTACACATCACTGTTTTTAAATTACAACTGTTCATAAATTACACATTAAAAAAATTTTAAAAGTATTTTGTTTACAATGATAACATGCTTGTTTCTCTCCTAAGAAACAGTAACTGCTAACCTTCAATCCATCATGTGTTCCAGCCATGGCATATAAACTACCATCCTTTGGGTCAGGCAGAAATATTGCACTAAACCACAAAACCAAAATTTATAAAATATACTAAATTATGATAAAAATTATCAAAAACATGAAACTGCACCAGTGTGTAAATATAGAAATTTTACAAGCCTAAAACTATTAACATCATTCCAATGACTTCACAAAAAAGACAGTCAAAGAAGAAAGAAAAAAATTAAATATCTAAAGCACAACAATCAATTTTAACTTGGATCAGTTTTATCATGTACTTACCCTTGACGAAGGTAGACTGGAGTTCTTAAGACAGTGTCTGAAAGAAACAATTCAACCAAGAACATTACATTATATCTGCAGACAACAAAAAACTACTTAAAGTAACCATGAAAAAGTACTTACCAAAATACTCAAAACAGAATAATCAAATTTTTAACACAATACAAACACTCATTGATCAAATGCTAATAAGTTATCTATTAATCAATTTAATTTTGTTTTATACTTCTTATCGGAAATGCAATACACCCTCTTAAAATTAGTTATTCACTTTAATAAAATAATCCTCGCTTTTAAAATCTTCATTTAGCAAACCATTAAATTTATTAAACTCAGTTTCTCAATGTATAAAAGATAATCAGTTTACTTAATAAATATGTTTATTTCACAGTGTCTAACCAAAACATCTGTATTATAGGAAAACTAGTACACTATGACATCAAAATAAATACAATTGTTAATTATCATTTTGTTTTACTGGTCTAAGTTGTTTCAACGAAAATTTCTACTGCAAGCAACTTCTAGTCTACTAATTTAAACAATATTTCCATTTCCTATGTAAAAAAAAATTAATAACTGAAATGAATATTTAATGCTAGTCGTATGTACCACTTCATATCACATGTTTAGTCAGTTACTAGATGTAGATTCTTACACAAGAAATATAAAGATGTATATAAATAATCAAGAAATAAACATATATGAAAAGATACATCAAATTTACAACGAAATTTTAAAAAATAATATTATGTGAAGCCGACGGGGCTCTTGCGCTAATTACCAATGAATGGGTTTTTTAAAAGTTGTAACTCTATCGATATTGCGCCTGCACGCATTTTCCCATTGGTTTTGGTACATTATTTTTTCCGCTTCCGGAAAACAGAATCTTAAATTCTTTTTATCAAAGTAATAAAAAGTCAATTAGAATCTTAACAGATTGTCTGTTTTGTGTATAGTGTTAAAGGTATCAGATACTGCAGTGAAAAGTCGCCTGAATAAATAAAAACTGCATAAATCAAAAAGCTTTCATGCTAGAAAGAAATTGTTCATATAACTGAAATCTTACATTCAAAATTAATAAGAATTCGATAATGTGGCTAGATATGCAGCTATCTGTGTATTTTTAAGACATTTTCATATTGGCAAAAACCTATCATATTTTATCTGACGGCAATACCAAAATCCTTGATAGATTGGCTTTGTTTGTAAGATCCGATTAGTTATCAAAGTTGTTAAACACCATGTGGTTTTGTAGTCAGACTATAAACAACTAAAATAAAGTAATATTTCGATATTCATTATCTTATAAGTTTCTGTGTTGAATGTTGTTAATTACGTTAAAACGAAATAGGAATACATTGAAAAAACAACAACAATAACCTTCTTTTAAAGACCATTTGATTTCTCCTGTGTTTCGTCTAACTGCATGCATGGTTCCGTCCAGCGTTGAGACAAAAAGAAACGACTCTGGTATACTTAAAGTATTAGACTAAAGAAAAGAAAAAAGTTGAAAAAGCAACTTTAACAGCAACTGGTGAAATTAACAAAGCATGCTACTAGTTTTAAAACTACCACTGAAAAGAAATTTTAACACAGGAAGTTGTCATTATTCTTACCTCTTTTAAACAGCTTATCCAACTAAAGCACCGTAAAAACAAAGCAACGAAGAAGAAGGAATAAGCAAAATTAATCTGCATTTTAACATTGATGTAGCATCAAAGGAAAAGATCAAACTTAATTGAAACTTTTAATAAATTCAAAACGTGAATATATTCTCGTGAAACCAGCAAACAAGAAAGATCGATCAGATGTTCAAAAGTGTCAGCGGACTGTGTTGACGTCAAGTGCTGTAATTGGATAATATTAGATTAATACTCAATTCTCATTGGTTGATTTTAAATTTGGAGCCATGCTTTTGAAACGGACCCTATGCGCATGCGCGGTACACTTTTGAGATGTTGGTGATATCAATAGCAATATTTCAGGATTATCGAGTGTGACTGTGGTTTGCGGAGACCGTGATTAAGTTCAGAGCAATTTTATTTCAAAGTTTTCATCGATAATGGTTGGCTGGTACTTTATTACACAAACGATCGTTATCTCCACTAGGAGCAGATCGTTATGAGTGATCGAAAACCTCCATCGCGTCCTCCGCCACCGCGCCATCCGGCATTTAGGTCTCACTCTTATGGTAACTCTTCATCCCTTGGGAAATCAAATTTTCGCAATCCTTTTCCCGCTATTTCAATCAGCTACAAGCCAACAAGTAGTAGAAGTTTAGACGACTCGGATGAGGAGATTCAAATTGTTCGCAAGAGAAAAGAAGCAGACGAAGATTCAACCGAGCACCATTTAACAACCCAATGTGCCGACTCGGCCCAAAGCTCGGAACCGGAAGAGCTTTCCACCATAATACATTTAACTAACCCTGGCCAAAATACTGAACGTTCAGACGTGAAAGAGTCGTTATCTCAGAGGAGATCATCATCCGAAATTTCACTTGTTAGTTCGGGAGACAATTTAATATTTGAAAACCAAAAAACTTGGCCTTCGAAAAACTCAGATTCATATCCTTCAATTCCAATGAAATTTCTGAAAGCGAAATCCCAATGTGATGCTAAATCTGATTTTTCTAAATCAGAACCCATTTTGTCAAATGAAGAGAACGAACCGGTAGATGTAGGTTCACATTCATCAAGATCTCACTTGTATGTAGATTCAGAAGTAAAAGAACGCGACCGGTCGCCTTCACCATTTCGCAGATTCCTCAAACTCCCAAATAGCGATTCTGCGTCAACCATGGTGTCAAATGACAAACAATTACAACATGAATCGGTAATATCTTTATCGTCTTTGCTCGCTTCAGAAAGAGAAAATGGTCTTCTGAATAGTGAGAACGATAACGGCTGGGTGCATATCGAGAAAGAAAGTGATGACGATGAAGGACTATACTTTGATGCAGTTTCAGGAACTAGTGAAAATGGCAGCATTAGAACACGACCCCTTCAATCGCCGGACAAAACTCCATCGTTTACATCCTTTTTGTTATGTGTTCTGTTGTTCTATTCTTATTTGGTTTCGACACCAAGTGCGTTTATTTCAGGTGTTGTGTTCGGTTCACTTCTGGTTTATTTAATAGGTTGTGTATTTCTATGGATATCTTGTCCCGAGGACTCGATTTCTGAACGATATATTCGGGAGTTGAATGAATATAACGAAAGACTAAAAACTACTCCACCACGGGATTACAAATCTGTGGATCCAGGGTTGCTCATGACAGCGCGTGAACTACAGGTGAGAGAGACCGCGGCTTTGAGTTGTAAATATATTCTTTTTTAAGAAGATGTTTCTTGATGCTTTGTTTTTATTTCAGTCCTGTCGGTACATAGGTTGAAGCAAAACATCCGCTTTTCATTTTAGTCATAACAGATGGAAATACCACCTGTCTCCGATGCCATTTTAATTTGGTGATAGCTTTGTTACTGTGAAGTAAATTTAATATTCCTAAAAAAATTAAACTTGAGATGTAAATAAAAACATCGGACTTGTTTCTCGGCAATTGAATTTTTAACTTTTTGTGAAGGAGTTCACTGTGAGTTATTTGCAATAGGTTATCAGTCCTCGCATATTTTTAACATATTCTGAACTTTTTAGCGATTTTCAGACTTATGTTCTTATAAAAAAAAGGTTCTCATAAAAAAGCGTGTATCTGGAACTTTCTCAACTTGTAATGATGGATTTTTCAAATATCCATGTTTTAATTTTTTGGTTTTACAGGGCTGGATGTACAAAGCTAAGAATTATGAACATGATAACTTTGACTTCAGTGAAGCAGTGCCAGTTTTCGCTTCTCTCAACAATAAAACTTTGAAACTGTCTCATCCAAGACCAGATGTCAATGGAAAAAGAATTGACCCAAGGACTGTTGACCAAAATGCCTTTATAACATACACTAGCCACGAACATTACTGTTTGACCGGAGCAATGGTTCATTTAGTACCAGAAAATATTCCAGTAAAAAGAATATGGAGTAGAAAATTTCCCATTAAGGTTGTTATTTCATCCAACAAACAGACAGCCGTGGAAAGTTTTGAAGATTCTGATTGTGATGACATTGGGAGCTCAGTTATATCTAAACTAAAGAAGATAAACTCAGTGGATAATGATTCAATTGCTGATATTTTTTATCTCTTTGCACGCATTGGGCGAGAAAAGGAGGAGTGGTATAGTATGTTGCAGAGTGTTTTGAAGCAAAAACAGGACAGTAAGTCTACAAACCCCTCCTGTAGTTATCCCCATTATATGGCCTCCTTACTTCCAGTTCCTGGGACATCTGAGACAATGTCACAGATTGCATGGGTTAATGTTATGTTTGGACGAGTATTTTGGGATGTGTGGCAGGATAAATACTGGTCTGATAAAATCAAGTTAAGATTCCAGAACAAATTAAGCAAGCTGAAAAAGCCATCATTTATCAGAGACATTCGAATTGCTGACTTAAGTCTAGGTCACAGTTTGCCGATCATCAACCAGGCTTCACTGCCAGTTATTGATGAACGTGGCACATGGGTTGATTTAGATGTGACATACTGTGGTGGCCTTGTATTTTCATTGGAAGGCCATTTAAATGTTGAGGGGTATCTTGCAGCTTTTATTAGTCTTGGTCAGGATAACGAAGTATCATCAGATCTGGACATGGCAGAACTTGTAAAGAAGTATGAGATTGTGGAAGAAGTTACAAATGCAGCCCAAGATACAGACTCTGAGTCTGATACAAATTCTAGCAGTGACTCAGATTTTGAGTCTCCTGAGTCAGACTTTGATGATGCTGATAATATTTGCATCTCTAATCTTGGATCTTCTTCCAAAAGTGCTTATGGTATTTCAGAATATACAGAAGAACACATGACAACCAGTGGCATGGGATCAGAGGGCATTTTGACTGAGACAGACAGTAAAACAGTAGAATTGTTGTCAACCAGTAAGAAGCAAACAGAAATGAACTCAAAAGATACGGATAGATACGAGACAGACAGCTCAGGAAAAAACTCAGGCTCAAATGAAAAATCAGATTCAGAATTATGGAATTCTTCAGCTGAAAAAGAATATTTAAAGAGTGTTAAATGTAGAAATTCAAAGCATAACTCTAGTGAATCAGAAAAGCTGCCCAAGAAAGTTCAAACAGGGAAAATGTCGTCTCATTCTGGAGTAAAAAAGAAGGTTCTTGGTGTCATTGAGAGACTTGCTAAATCAAAATGGGTTAAAAGAGCAGCAGAAACTGAAATTGTGAAAAGAGCAGCAGAGCGTTTTTCAAACCTGCCTATCACATTATCTGTGGAGGTACAAGCTGTGAATGGCACAATTGCACTCAATATTCCTCCCCCACCGACCAACAGGCTTTGGTAAGTATTCATACAAAAAAATACAAAATTTTGTTATAGAGTATTACTGCTATTACTACTAGTAGTAGAGATTAATAGTAGTATTATCTAATAATATTGCATTTAGTAACCTAATAGAAGTGTATCTATCGTGACTAAGTATTGTTTGCATATTTTCTTTCTTGAAAGTTATTGAAATTATTAAATACAGTGTTAAATTTAAGAATTCTAGATATTTATGAACATCTGAAGAAGGTACTTACTACTTGATGAAAAGTTAATTTATTTATAAGTTTAAAATACAACACAACACTTTTAAATTTTGGTAAAGACATGTTTCGACTTTCATAAAGCCATCTTCAGTT
>JAOTRI020093689.1:0-15214 GCA_028564885.2 Zoanthus sanctaehelenae | reverse complement strand
TTTTGATCAAGAAACTTTTTAGCAAAGCTAAACACAATGACTTCTGGGTAATTTTCCCAAACGCGACGTGACAGATACATAGATAGACTGAAAGGTAAATTTATACTCGGGCCCCCTACGGGGGTAGCCCGAGTAATAAGGAGGTATTGATAAGAATAGGCTGAAACTTGCCAAATTTTGTGAATATTATAAAAAGTAGTCTTTAGATTTTGTTAACTTAAGAATACAAATTTACATATTTAGAAAAAAAATATTACTGATTAAATATATTGTAATTGCATTCTAGTTGGCAAAACCATTTACAGATCAATATTTATTTCCCTTGAAGCTCTTCGATATATCAGTCAATAATTTCAAAACTGGAAGGCACCAAATCACCTATACTTGCGAAACTATAAGTTTATTCATAAGAATATTTTCAGCCTAAAATATGCCAGAAAACACGAATAACCAGCCCCGGCCCGAAAACAATAATCTTAATTATTAAAAAATAGTTTATTCAAAACTGTTGATTTTATTTGTTGTTGTACACATCACAGAGTTTGGATTTTTAACTTTACTGTAGAATACACATTCACACCACTATTGGCTTAGCAGCTGCCTTACTGTAACGTTGAAAACCTATAATGAATAATTCATGTGGTGTTGTATTTAATCCGTTGTGTCTTCCGCTTATATACAAAAACTGAAAATGCAAGCGGCAGGCTTATGCATAGGTTAATGAAAATGGTTCTGCCATTCCTAAATATGAGTTTAAATAATTCTTTCGCCAGCAATCATACCCATGCCTTCTCCACTTGCACTGGTCTGAATGCTCATGTGATATTTACTATTGCTACAATGGTCTTGGGGCTCTTGGCAAACAGCCAGCTTTGTTATTTTTCTATTAAACAACTTAAAGTTGGTAAAACTCCAGATAAAGTTCTCATTCTGAGCCTTTCCACGGTTGATATCGTTGCCCTGATTATATGCGTTCCAATGCACCTCAATGTACTAATTTTGGAAAGCAAAACTTTTATATCTCAACAGCTTATAGACATTTGTCATTGGGAATTTAGTCTACTAATAATTTTGTTCTTTTCTAATTTGTTAACTTTGGCAACGATATCGGTGGACCGATTTGAAGCACTCACTCGCTTTGCTCATCAAAGAAAGTTTCGTACCAAAACTGCTATTTATGCCACGGGTATAATTGTTATAATAGCGATCGTGATTGGAAAAGTAACGACCCGTGACAAGGCCACTACAGTACCGTTTTGTTCATATTCCCTCAGTGGAACATTTTCCGCAGTTTACAAAGATTTGGTGGTAAGAGTTGCCATAATCACTGTCGTTGTGACTACTTTGTGTAGCGTAACATCAAGATGCTTTATCTGGGCAGCTCGATACATCCGAAAACACAGATCCCAAATGGACCAAATGTTTGGGCCCAGAGAAAAGCAGCGAAAAATCGATTTTACAAAAACTTGCATCGGATTTTCTTGTGCTTACATTATAACTTGGGCGCCGTTTGGTGTAACGGCCACCATTTATACATTTTCTCAAACAAAATTTTCATATTGTGCTTATCAGTGGGCGCATTCTGTATCTTTTGTTTGTTTTTTAGTCATTCCACTGATATATATAATAACCGACCGACGGGTGGCAATCTTTACACTCAAGGTTTTGAAATGCAACACCGTTGATACTAGTCAAAACGTACCACGAGGGAATAACGTTTTAAACGCCAAAAATTTGCGCGGGGAAAGTTACAGAGACAGAAATGTCACGGCCTCGAAGAAGAACTGTAATGAAATCATTCTAAAAGATGGACGTGATACGAAAGGAAGGCAGAAACAAGTGGCCGCGAAAACGCAATCCGAAGTTAGCGGCTTTAGTCCTAATGTTCACAGAGACAGGAGCACAGAGGCAAATAAACCAGGCCAAGAAACACCAGAAAAAGAAGAAAAATTTGAACAAGCGAATGAGAGCGAAGACGGTTGTTCAAGCTCTGCTTTTACCGGTAATATGTCGGAATTACTTCCCGATAAAATGATTGAGTTAACACCAGCAGTGGAGCCATCATCGCATCAAAGCTGCAGTACAAACTGTGTGAGAAAAATCAAACCATGTAGTGACGTTGAGACTTATGAAGAGAAATGCGCATTGAAAATTGAAACAACCAAGACAGAAGAGGAAAATTCAACACAGTCTCAAAAACCAATAAATGAAGGAAAAGGAAATTCTCGTGAAGAAGACTTGAAGAAAAGCGGTACAGACCTAGCAAAGAAAGATTCAAGAAAACGTATCGATGAAACAAACGCACTTGATGTTGGAACGTTGGCCAAGAATGAAGTGTAAATACAATTGGAAGACTTTGAAACTATAGTTGATATAACTAATACTTGTAATGATGAAACTTTAACGACGAAATTTTGATAAGGATTTCAGTTTGCTGTGAATCAAAACTCTAACTACGTAAAATATCTACTTCGGAAAGTAAGGCACTTAATATATATTCTTAAAATATATTCTTAATACCGCAAATTTGACGACGAATCTCTTTTTTCACAAATGTAGTATTTTGTGTGTTTATATAAGTGTGAAAAAGGCCTATTCTAGAATTCAGATATATTTATAAAAGATATATCAATTTATTACGTAAGGATTTGACCTCATGCAATTGATAAAGCAAGTTATATATTCATATACACTGAGAAAAAACTAGTAATACTAATAGATGTCGCTAAGTTTTTGCGAGAAAGACAAAATTGTGAGGTGGACGGAACTGAGCGTTTAGTACAAGCACTGAAAACAGGCGCTCTCGTTTTATTTTTCGGAAACAAAAACAAACTAAAATATCTCAGCGTGTGCTTTTCGTGTAAAAACCATATGAGCAGACACTCTATTATCATAATATTTTGCTTTGCATATTGAAATGTTTTATTTTCAAACCGGCAATCTTGTTCTATGTCATTGATTAATAAATCGAATTAGCCGCTGTTTGTTCATCATGGTTTCCTTGACGTCAAATGGTTAGCGCTTTTTTAAAATTAGTTCATTTCACTCGAGTTTTTTTCCGGCTGTTCATGCGCACCTTGACCTTGCCAGTAACGCGTATATAATTGTTATATTGTAAATATAACAAAGTAAATAATAAGTTCTACCAAGAAGATTGTTTGGAATATACACTGATTAACTAGTACAGCTTTAAAAGTTTTTAAACAGACTTAATCAATTATCATATTTTTCCATCGATTTTTTAAAAATGCTGCCCGTCTCGATTAGCATCTAGCTTTTTTTTGGCGGGCAAGCTGATAATCTTTGACCCCGTTTACACTAGCAGAATATATCTCGGAGTACTCCCGAAATTCATGTGCGTTCACACGACAAATGTTAGATAACGCGAGTGATTTGGGAGTACTCCGAGATAGCTCGAATGACAGTGTAAACGGGGTCTTTTAATTATACATATTAAACAGTTCATAATCTTTTGTGTTACTGGAACACAACAGGTGTATATTACACTGAGCATTTGGAAAGTTGATGTGGATATATTTCCTCATAACTTTAACTTAACAGGAATTACTGAAATTATCGATCAAATCTAAGAGATTGCGATGATCGCTTGGTCTCGATATTACAGTGATGAACTTTAAAGTATATATGAGTATTGTTTAATTCTTTTTTCTATCAATATTGTGAACAAGTCGCATAATGGCATATTGATTGGCATTGTTTGCAGCTATATGAACACGGAAATAATATTTTTGTAATACGGTTTACTGAACAAACCAGTTAATTTTAATTGGAATTATAGCGAGCATTGCATAAAAACGACGATTTTATTGAAAAGCGTTTTTTTTTGTGTCCTAAGCTCAAAAATACAGGTTCGCTGCTAAGGTGTTTTCAGAGTAGAAATCGTGAGCTTAATAACACGATAAATAAATCCAAACAACGGCAGCATTTCTAAAAAGCGAACGTTGACTTAGATTTATCGAGAAGCTACATTTCAAGCACTTCTTTTTAGGCTACACAGAAGCTACAGGTCCAGATGTTTCTCAAATTTGACTAAATAGCGAACTAATGCCAATAACGACGCTATGAAGAATTGCACACAACGTTATTATACTGATATACACATCATAAAAATATTTAGTTTCCTTGAATCGAGAAATTTTATTAATTGAACTATGTTAGTAAATAAACAAATTAGGAACTTGGGGCAATATCACAAGATCACTTTCTTCAATCAGTATTTTGTTTTTAAATAAAATTTCTCACGGAGATGTTTTATTGCACTAAAGAGAAACCCTGAGATTACAAGATTCAATAATGCGGTAACTAGAAACGTTTTCCTGCACTTTTTATCAGCAAATCTGAGCCTTATTTTTCTTACAAAGTTATTTTTATAAAAAGCGTGTATTGTAGACATTCCTAAAGGTCACTAGCTATACTAATAAAAAAAACTCTTGATATCCTTTTCAGGTTTTATCCCGATTAAACGTCATCAAAAATGTGAAAATATTTTTAAATTATGAATTGTTGAGATGATGACCTAATCGGAAATTTCAAACTATGCTTTCTGATATGAGCCGAAATAACTCGAAATTAGACATCACCGATAATAACTATGGTATCAGTAAACGAAAAAAGCAAAGGCCATTAAAAATTTGAATAGAAGAAACTTGATTGATTAGAAATAAACTAAATTTGAAACACTTTTTCAGTATCGGCCAACTAGAAACTGCAGGTGCAGCTATTTTTTCAAACGGTTGACAATAAATCGCGAGCTAATGATTGACTCTAAGAATTCCAAAAAAAACTTTGTTAGAAAAATACATAATAAAGTATTTCAGTTTCTCGAAATCATTGAGAAATTTTATTTATTGAACTATATTCGTAAAAAAATCAAATAGTTTTTAGCCGTATCACATCACTTTCTTCGAAAAGTATTTTGTTAAAATAAACTTTAAATTAAAATTTCTCACACTCACAGACGTTATCTATCTAAAGCTAAGTATTAGATATACGCGCAGCTGTTTGATCAAGATTTTAAAATAATATCCGAGCGAAACTCAGTTTGAAACAAATTTGAGCGTATTGATATTTTTATTTTGCTCTTTTAGGAACATTTTAACCAAAATCTTTCAGCTTTCATATTCCCTGTCTCAGCTTTTTAATCACGCAGTAAGTTTTCAAGAATTTCTATAAGACGAGACACATTTAGTTTTTTGTTAGAAATTACACGCTTTTTTTAGAAGAACCAGTAGATTTTTCCCGGGCTCATTGTTAAATTTTGCTGATTTCAACCTCAAATTGTTCTTAAATCTGTTCTTATTTCTTTCTGTTCAAATTGAAGAAAATACATAATCAGTACAAACAACCAAAACATTGCAAAATGATGCGCCTCACATCGATTATAATAATTGTGAATCAACTCGAGATTTCTTGTGTTTTAATTTGTTGCTAAGTTAATTTAAGCAGGTGCGGATACAGGGGGGTGAATTGGGTGAATTTTCACCACCCTTTTCTTCAATCTTCTGGTACATTCTTTGTATTTGCCACCCTTCTTCTCCTAGAGTCACTGGTAAATTCTTTGTATTATTCACCCCCCTTCTAGAATTTCTGGATCCGCCACTGACGGTATATCCAAACCAGTTTGCTATTCATAAAGAGAGACAAGTTTTCATCTATAATTATAGCCGAGGATAATTGTCTTTAACTTATTCTATAATTCTTAGTTTGAAGCTTAAAGTTTTCATGGTGATGCAGTTAGAGAAGATTTATTGAGACAGTTATTTTACCTATAGTTTGTTTTCAGGGAAAAAAAGAAGTTCTCTTGTCTGATTGTTTTCAGGGAAAAAACGGGCTACGGGGAAAAAGAGGCATGCGTGGAAAAAGCGGTCATAAAGTACGAACTGTTTCCTTGTTTAAAATTGTTTAACGAAAACTTAATACGGATATAGCCACTCTACATGAATCACTTTTTTTTGCAAGCGATTATAATAACTGAGCGGGGCGTAGCAAGTCACCTTCATTTTATACAATGTAATAAGATTGTTGACGTTGCCACTGAGTCAAAAACTCTCTGATAACGGAATATTTTTTAGCTCCGTTTTCACGTAATTGTTCTCACTAAAAGGTAATTTTACAAGCGCTCTTTTCGGCCATTTATTTTTATTTCAATATTTGTATTTAAAAGGATTTATGCCATTATGGTTTTCAGATAGTGTTTTAGTTTGAAACTACTTGCACGCAATACGACAGCACAGTGAACAAGACATTTGAATATATAATTAGAGGGCTCTAATAAACGAGGTGAAACCAAGTTCACTAAAAATCATATCAAGTTCATTGTTTTGCCAGCAAGTGCAGTCACACTATTGCAAGGAGAGGCTTGAAACTTAACGAACTTGAAGTTTAAACAACTAAGAACTAATTTTAAATTTTGAAAATATTTACATGGTTAAAATCTATAATAGTTCAAATAAAATATAATAGAAATCACAAAACAACGGCATGTACATAAAAAAGATTAAAAAAGAAAACTTTCAAACGCGAACAAGGTAATTTTCAGGAGCAAATAACGAAGCGTGCAATGAAATTTGTCAAAAGCTGGAACTCAAACCTTAAAACTAATTTAACATCAGCCGAAACAACAAAGCATTCAAGTACACTTGACAAAAGTTAAAGTTTACACCGTAAAGGAAAATTAAACTGACAAATAAATATTACCTTGTTTTAGAATTCATTATAATTCCTTTTGTGCGAACTTAATCTAAAATTTTTGACGTTTCCTAAAATTCAAAGAGGTATAAGAAGTTAAACTTACTCAAAAATGTTTTGTTTCTATGAAAACAGTGTGTTCTGAATAGGGTGTGCAAAAAATTTTGTTTTTCAAAATTCTTCTTGCTAGCAAGTTCTCTTATATTTTATTGATCTATGTAACCTAAGACAAATGACCCAAATGTTTCATCAATACAATTCACAGAATGTTATATACATAGTCCTTAATATACTTAAGAAAAAGCTTTATATATCCACGCAGCACTGTAATATCCTTTATATCCTTTCCAGCTGCTTAGCTTGAATAGTCTTACTATTTCTAAGCAACCGTTCTCTTTTTCTTTGCAATTTCATTACTGATTTTTTTAATTTTTTGTAAAAATGTACATCTAGGGCAAAATATTTTGATTGTTGTTGTTGTTGTTTGTTGATCCGGCTTTTCCAGGGTGAGAAAGGCGACAGCTGCGATCGAACAGCAATAAAAATAGCTTGGTCGTGCACTGACGTTGAAATGGAAGGAACCGTTAGATACAACGAGAAGTCTGGGACTTTAGAAGTATGCTCAAATGGTAAATGGCGGTCATTCAAACTTTCCCATGGAGGTAAGTCGTAATTAATTTGATCATTGAGAGTACTAGTACCTTTTGTAACAGAGAGACATGCTGTTGAACAGGTGGCTAATCTCAGGATTAAACTTTCGACTCGCTCTAGTTTGACACCGGTCTTGAACTACTTGTTTGCAGAATAGAATTGAAATTTTAATTGTGTGCAGTATCCGCGAGTCTTCCCATTAAAACTGTTGATTTTTTATCATCTCATGCAGATCAGCCCGTTAAGAAGCTGATTTTTTTGTACTACAAATTGTTGTTGACGTTGAAATATTGACTTTGTCTTTACAGTATTTCAAATTACAACACCACGAAAGTCCTGTCTTGAAACGCTGTTTGCCGGTGAAAGTCGCGGCGATGGAATGTACTGGTTAAACCCTTTTGGACAAAACGACAACCGGAATGCCTTTCGCGCCTATTGTGACATGACAACGTCAGGGGGAGGATGGACACTAGTGGCCAAAGTTACTCATGATTACAGCTGGATTTGTCCCGAGTGGAGAGGGAAAAGGTGTTATCGATCAAAAGCAGACCCTTTAACAGCGAATTTGTTTCATCTAATCCATCAAAGGGACTCGGTTGACCTATCAATTGCTGATGATACGGATGCTGGAATTCATCTTAATAACTCAATCATTCGCAAAATCTTCGTAAATGGTCGTCAATCGCTTCGGCTTACTTTTGTAAACTCACGTAATGGGTGGACACCGACAGAGGATGCGTACGCTGCTTTTCATCCGGGGAGAGAGAACAAAGTGTTTGTTGATAACCATTGGGGATCTTATTCTCGCCAACAACTTGATTACACTTGGAACATTATTAAGCATGCACGAAAGGACAAAAAGTTTGGTGGACAATTTATTTGCTGGGGAAATAATGTCGAGGAGTCATACCGCTTTTACGATCATGGCTTGCATGTTGGTTCACCAGCTTTAGGAGAAAAGCCTTGTCATCTGGCCAATGATGAACACGAGGTTATGTTGAAGAGCCATTACGCAATGATTGATGCTGGCCCGCCCCTCAAAGGACACTGGGATATTGCCCAATTTGGGTTTCTCAATGCAAAATATATACAGGTTCCTAACAAACGCATTGCAGTGTGGGTGCGATAGAGCGCCTTTCTTGGCCTTGAACACCCAAGCATCGTATCCATTTATTCGTATTCATGAGCTGGTTCATTTTTTCTAACGTACAATGATTCATTTTAACTCCTGTCTAGTTCTGATGATGCAAAACTTTTTTTAAGAAATAAAATTTAAAGCAACTCAGACTGAGGCTGAAAAAAGTGAAAACTAAAAATGTGTCTAGTTGAAACCTAACTGAATATTGTAATTTACAAACGTGCCTCAATGAACAAAAATCTCATTAACGATTGATCAGATTTGTTTTAGAATATCAGCCTCTTCTTTTTGATTTGATTTCTCATCATTTTAAGTCGTTTACAGAAGTAACAACAAATTGAAGCTGAAACAAGCAATAGATTAAAATTAAAAGCCGAGGCAAAATTGACTGATATATATAGAAAAGCGTTTTATCCTTCATTTTTAAAAGCTCATTTCCCTCGCTTGTATATTTAATGATTTCTAATTACTGGAAGTGAGCAGTCTGTTTAATTTATGTATACGCCCACGAACTGGTGATAAAATAAACAACTGAATGTAAATAATGGACGAGGCGATAGCCGAGCTCATTATAAGAAATTTCGAGTTCATTTTATTGCCAGCAAGTGGTTATATTTGTAAACAAACTACGAACCAACAGTAACTAACCCTTTTAATAAGCAAGCTGAGTTCACTGCAACACGTGCCTTACACGACGAACTTCAGGCAAGAGTCAAGTCTGAACAAACAAAATTGTTTAGATTAGATAAATATGTAATTGAAATTGCATATTTAGTTGAAATGCAATATAACAGGCCCGTAGGCTGGGGGAGGAGGCGGGGGTTTGAAGGGTTCTGACCCTCCCCCCCATCCCCATCCCCATCCCCAAAGCCAAAAAGGTTCCATCGGGATCAGAGATGACAATATGCAATTTTTTGAGAATAATGAAGTCTTTCTTCTAATAAAAGTGTTATTATTGCGTGTTTGCGTGATAAAAAGATTGATTTAGTGTTTGATGGAGTACTTTCCTTTGGCGTGTCATCATATTTGGTGGGAAGTGTGTATTTTGCCGGGAATATCACCAGACACGTTTGCACACTGCAAGAAATGGAGTATTAAAGGTCCCTTAATTTTAGCCTACAAGGTTGTATAATAGAAATAACAAGAAGTCGTTCCTTGAGAAAAGTAATAAAAAATATATAGAAGTCCTATAAAATGAACGCGAAGAAGATAATTTTCAAAGCAAATGCTAAATAAATGAGGTCTTGAATGTACACTCTGACTTGTATAGGCAGCAGTTTAAAGTTTCTGAAAACTATATTTATGGTTTAGACTGGCAAAGGTCTATGATCAATAGCTTTATGAACAATGTGGTCCGCATATCTGATATACCAAAGTCACCTGATCGATTTTGACCAATTGCAGGCGGCAAAAATTTGTTATTTTAAAATTAAAACGCTTTACATTGTTCTCAAAATTTTGCGGAGCGAAGATATTGGACTTTCCATTGGGACTCTGGGATTTTATCGTCTGCCATTACTTGCCCCGAATAAGGTAAGACTTGGATAGGGGATTAGAAAGATTATACCATTACCAAGGCAAGAGACTGCGAGTACTTTTAAAATCAAATTTTATTTTAAAAAATCTAAGGTAAAAAATGAAATGCTCATACAATCTCTTGTAAATCAATAACTCTTTGTCAGTCGCTTTTACCAGGAGCTCGGGCAACCTGTGAAAATCCCAGAGGAGTACTCTGTAAAAAGTAACAACTGACAAATGACATGAGACTCTCCCGGCCGGCCGCCTCGACTTCGTATCCGGCTGCCGGCCCTCGGCCCTCGATATCGACAAAAAGGCGAACTCGTACTGTATAAAATTTTATGATTCGGTTCCGTTCTGGTATGTCACTTAATATTCAGCTTGGGTCAATTTTTTGAAAAAGGTTAGTCAGGCGCTTGTCTTTCAGATAGATATTTTTACTCAAAAAGCAATTAATAGGAGACTCTATTATATATAGTTCCCAAGTGCTATTTAGCATCATAATTTATCTCCCTCTCCTCCCCACATAAAAAGGTGCGTTTAATAAGTTATTCATAGTTTGAGGAAGGAATCACATGGGCCGCAGCAAGTCGTAAGTTTAGATGCAGCAGATGTCATAATGGGTACTGAAGTTGAGCTGCACCATCTTGTTGATTTGGCTTTACCTCTCGATGTCGGAGTCGTAAACTTCGATTATTTAAGAACTGTTCTGCACGCAATTCCCAAACATCTTATTTATAGCGGTTCTTTGAAAGGGATCCGCGAGACATCCTTGGCGCAAAGTGGACAACTTGAAAATGATAACAAAACAACACTCGCAGGACCAGAGGCAGAAGCTAGCGGTTTGAACGAGTTTAACCGTGCGGAAATCTTACCAGAAACATCTTTTAGTGATTGGAAATCAAAAGAAATTGATCTATCGCAGTCCGAGAATAATGGAGATTCGAAAAGGTATTTATTTTGTCCTAATATATTTATGTATATGACGACAAATTTCTGACATAAAATTTCCAATAGCTTGTTACTTAGTAACAGTATAGTGATCGTAATTAGAAAGAAGCAGTTAATCGCACATCGTATCTAGTTTTTTTAATTAATACTTACGAATTGTAATTTGTGTTTTCCAATGAAAACTATTACTGACAATGATTAGAAGTCAACAGATCGATCAAACTATAAGATGTAAATCCTTGAAGATTTTCAGTTTGTACTATCGCTTTATGTTATATCATGAGCAAACGTACAGCGATGCTTTATTTCAAAATTATTGTGAATGTGGGCATGGAGAAACCATTTTTGCATTCAGGCTTAAAAACAAACGGACACTTGCTAAAAATGTTACGTATTTTAAAAACGACTGCCAACCTCAAGGCTTAAATACTTTTTAAAATTATAAGGAACTCATTATGCTAGCGACAATTTAAATCAAAATCAAACTTCATCAATTTCCTTTCCAGAGACAGAAAATATATTCCTGAATTTATATGGCGAGCTTAATTTAATAAATTTTTTTTTAACATTTCAAAGCGCTTGTGTTATTTTGGTTTTACTACAACTTAACACATTCTACGAAGAAGCGCTCACAAAACACTATTATTTCATTTTGGATTTGGTCAATAGAACTTTATTGTCTTGGCACATTGGAGGGATACCGAAATACCAAGATAAAAGATAATTCAGCTTAAAGGATTTAGTGGACAAAAATATTGTATGAATTTACACCTTGCTTTGTTCACAGAGATGTCTAAAATTTATTGAATGGCATATATATTGTTCAGCTGATTTTAAATCCAATTATATTAATCTTAAATTATAGCTGTTTTCCACTAACAGTACGAATTGTTTGAAATATTTTTCTCATTTCTTTTATATATTTCATGTTTTTGATAGAGCTTTTGGCAACAAGTAAAGATTCTTAATTCAGTTTTGTTTCATTTAGAAGAATCATATCAAATTAAACATAAGCTCTCATCTTTTTTAGTTTTATCATTCCCAATTGAAAGTAGCTACAATATTGCTGAGCTGACAAATATGTTAATTATGTTACTTGGTAATTTAATCATCTTTTTCTATCGATTCTTTTAGAGTTTTTTGTTATTAATATCTTATTAATAATAATAATCTATTAGTATCTTTCCAGTTGCTGCCCGTTATCATGACTTCCTTAGTCTTTTGAAAGTCAGAAATTAGTAGTTACACAACAAATACAAAACTGGTCTAACTCTGGATATAAACGTAAAGTTAAGTGTTTTAAATTATTCATAGATCACCCGGCTTTGATTAACAACTCAAACAATCAACATTTTGCCCAATCGAGACACTTTTCATCGCAGTATACTTAATTTATTAAGCCTGATGGAAATTCCTGATTGGGTCTGGCAACTTTTCTGGAATTCTGAATGAGGAGGGAGGTACGTCAACCTGGAACTCTGAAGAGGAGAGAATTCTGGAATTTCCGAATGCATGAAGGAGAGGGGGGGATGTCAATGCCGTCCGTGGTGGGGATATGGATATTTTCTGGAACTACCCATTGTGTTTTTAATTATAGAGGTCAAATTAAGCATGTTGATGAGAAAGGCTTTTGAACTGATCAATGTTCGAAGCTGTAGTCTTGTTTTGTTTTGTTTTAGGGAATCAGTTCCGTCAGATGAATGTAATTAATTCGATGAAGAACAACAGTCTGAAGTTTCAGTTAGAAAATTCTTCTCGGTATACAATGTAATACTTATCAATTTGTAAATTATGGAGATTGATGATATGTCTTTTGCAAAATCCAGATTTCCTCAACACAATTTAGAGAAGAAAGTTTTGGAACTTGAGAACAAGTTAAAAGTGTTGGATGAATTACCAGCCAACAAGCTCATCATTGAGCATGTCCAGAAGAATGCTGCAACTAGTCACAATGATGGTGGACCCTCTCAGGCAGTGTGTACTTTATATAATATTCATTAATTATTTTTGATTCTCCTCAAGAAAAATAATTGATCCTGCATGATTTTATTTCATTTTAATTTACTATTTATGGTCATATTTTTGCAACTGGTTGTAAAATTTTAGGTGCAAAATGCGAAAAGTTGAAAAGTAGTTAGACAGTAAGGTGTAGTGACTTCTGCAGACACTTTTTATTTGCTGTTGGAGATGTACAATATGTAGATTGGTTGCAAATTAAGACTGCTGTTGAAGCTTTAGTCACAAATGGAAAAAATTCACCACAAATGCGACCATATCTGTTGCAATTTTGAACCCTGTACTGAACTTGTAGTGAATAAAATGTTATTAATAACTATAACTTTAAAGTAGAGTCAGCTATTATTGTGAGCTGTTATTACATTGATTTAATAACTTTGTAACTCAGTGGCAGTCTAATACATGGTTTTCTGTATATATTTAAGCATTACAGCACAACTTAATTTCTAATCTTAATTTCTAAAAGCCAACAATTATCACATGCATCATTGCCGAACAAACCTCAAAAAATTCACAATTCTTTATCAAGGCCCTAAAATTTGGAACTCTCTTCCTACTAAAATCACTACTTCGACGAGCTTTTCAAACTTTAAAAACGAACTACTAGAATTTTTACTAAAATAATTAATGCATATATTGGGTAAGCCGCACTGTAGCACTGTTTTTTATTAACATATCATGATATACGAGGTGGCCACAGTTATAAGCCTGGTGGTTTCCAGAGGCCACCTCGCCATACATTAATCTATGTAAAACTGTATACTTTTTAAATTAAGAAAATGGCGAAATAAATAAATAAAATGGAATGAATATGACTTTATCGGCAAAACAGAGCACTTATGATGTTGGAAGAAACATGAGAACATTGTAAAATCACAAGCCGCAGGTGAGTGATTTACAACATTGTTAGTGTCTCTCCCAACATCACTAAAGTATTTTTTGCTAGAATGTTAGACACATGCTCTCTAAGGTTTCAGAGGACTTGTTCCACCCCCCAACCTCACCGACTAAAAAAGTCCTACTAGCTATGGCCATGAATAAGCAAGGGTGCTGGAAAATCTCCAAATCAATTAAGTACCATTTAACTAAAAATAAGTTGATAATGAATTTATACTTTTAGGCATCACTTGTGGGAGTCTGGCAGTTTATGAAAGTTAATCGTCGTTTACAAGCTGCAGAAGAAGGAATAGACAGAATCATGGCCATTATCAATGAATACTTTCAAGAGGGAAGCGGAAGTGTGAAAGATGTGAAAAATGAAGTTAGTGGGTTAGCAGATGATGTAAAGAACTTGAAGAACATGCTGCAGGTATGGGACTTACAGATTTCTGCTTGTATATAAGTTGTAGTTCAAAATTTGTTTTGGTTCAATTCTTTTTAAACCAGTTTATTTACATTTAAAAAATCTTAACTATAAATGATGCAATGACAACTTTATCCTGTAGGACGACGTTTCGAAGCTTACTGGCATCATTCTCATTTGAAGCAGTTTTATATAATAAGTACAAGTTGAACTGTTTAATTTTTTTGGTTCAAATTTATTTTATTTTACTTCTAATTGTTTTATTTTTTTAAACCAGTTTAATTTTTTAAACCAGTTTATTTTTTTCAAACCAGTTTACTCTTCTCATATCACTCTCAGACCAGTAACTACAGTAGTAATACCTAGAAAAATTGGTATGCTAGCAAAGGTTGCTTGCATCAAGTAGGGATGAAGCAGGACTAAAGATACAAACAAATCCAAAAGTCAGTAGTTCAAATCTTGGTGTATTCTCTATTTTCCAATTGCCCATAATACAAGTGCTCTGTTTGCCCATCCCCCAACTAATTGCATGAACTATATATTGTTGTGAAATTCTCTTGAGAAGTCTGCATATTCCCAAGAGCATAAATAGAGAATTCCAATTAAAAAAGAAAACAGTGTTGAGGCATAAGATCATGGTAAGACCAAGAAGAGAAAAAAGGGGGAAAAAAGAAAAGAAATAAAAGAAAAAATAGAAGTAAAAAAGAAGAGATAAGTAGAAAGTGGTTATAGAAGTAAAAGAAGAAAATGTAAATAGAAAAAATGGTCGGTGGGTGGGTGGGGAGTGAGAGGGTTAGTAGGAGGAATATGAGGAAGAAATGTTCCAATCAGTTCTTTGACACTCTCAAATTAAAATAAAAGCCTTTTTTAAGACTGCTCACAAACCTGTTATACAAAAATTAAACCAGTTTTAAAAAATTTAAACTAGT
>JAOTRI020093678.1:0-15214 GCA_028564885.2 Zoanthus sanctaehelenae | reverse complement strand
CACGCTGGCAACGTAGCAGTTTCATGATTAGTATAGTGGGTTAGCGTGAGGATTCCCGGGCCCAATTTTTCTGGCAAATTTTTCTGGCAATTGTTTATTCTTTCTATCTGCTACTGACAACACACATTGACATATGTATACAAAGAGCTAAGTTATAGTAACTATTATTTTGTTTTTTAATGAAATTAGTTGTGAAGGCAAAGGATAACTGGACAAGGAAAACTTTTTTGATTATCTACTTGAGAAATGGAAATTTCTGTTTTTTTCAAACAAAGGTTGTAGCATTTTTAGATGTAGGCACTAATTTGGATTATCACATATATGGCAGCTCAAATTTTGATTTAAAAGTTTCATTTAAATTCAAGAAATTAAATTGAAGGTCAAGCTACTTTTGACCAAAAACCAAGGTTTTAAAATTATATTTCATGATCAATAAAATCAATCAAATATTCAAGAAAATTGATTGAAGATAAAATTAACTTAACTTGAGCAATCTCAATATTTATTTTTCCTGTATTCAGCATAACTTTTGGCATTCAAGATCAACCATCAAATAATTTGAATTTTTTAAAAATATGAAATTGAACTAATTTCCGTTAAATGTGAATGAATTTTCTAAACTTGAACTTTGCCTCAAACGGCCAACCTGACAGCCAACTTACAGTAACATTTGCTTAAATCAATTTGAAAGGATGTCTGCATAACACAGTTCACAATTTAACTAATAACTTCTGTAGTCATGGTGACAATTAAAAAATTGTAATGCAATGACTACAGGCACAAATGAGATCATTGCCCCCACTACAACTGTATTAAACTGTATTTTAAAACTATATCTATTATGCATGGGGGCTTTTAGGGGCAAAACTCTGCAGGAACAATAATTGGTTGGAATAAAAGAATAAATTAATTATTGAGATTACTTCTAGTTATACTAGTTATAAATAGCACCTGATAAAAGTTAATAAATAAAGTTTATGCAAAAATATGCTGTCACCTTATGGAAACCTTTTTTTGTTTTCTAGTCTGTAACAAAAAGTATCTTCAACTGAGACAATCAGACAACTTTTAAAGCCAAGCTGTTTAAAATCTTAAAAGAGGGTTAAAAGTAATTTCAAGTACCTGGCTATTTGAACAACACTTCTTTTCATTGCCATCAGCAAGCAGTACTTCTGGGCAGATACCACATATACCACAAATCACAGAATCAAGGTCTCTTTCAGTTATGGCTTCAAAGCAAAAGAATCCATTATAAAGTGTCTCTGATAGATAGAGCATCTGTCCATGACTGGGAATAACATCCTGTAATTATAATGGTACACACAATTAATTAAACCAGACAGTATTGATAACATCAAGAACCTTCAATGTCAGTGAAGTTTGAGGGTAGTATATTAAGTATTCCAAACAATAATTTAAGACCAATTTTGCTCAAACACATCTGAAAAATATTTAAAAGAAGCTGGAGATGCTGTTATACCCAGAATTATACTCACTGATAAAAAACAAACTACAGCCTTGCACTTAGTTACAAGATATACCAATTGTTGGCTATACCTCATAAATACCATAGAAATAAAGTTTATCTATCTAATAGAATGGAATAATCTACAGTCTCTAAAGCCTTTGAAAGATCTAAGATACCATATGAAAAGTGCTAGTTTCTATTGCCTTTCTAATTTTGTGAATAATTAAAGTATCTTGCACAGTAGAATTATTGCTATGAAAGCAAACTGACAGTAACATAAAATGCCACGTTTCTCAATGTAATGAGAAGTTTCTTATACATATTAGTTTTTCCAAAATACAGTTAAATAAAGGCAATAAGGAAATAGGACAATTGAGTAGTTGAGCTTTTTTTGCGTACTTCTATTACTTAATTTGCTATTTTGAATTTATCGGGAACCTTGCGAATAGAAAAAAGAGTAGTCGAAAATAATCTCCAGTGGATTTATGATTTCAAGATTTTTAAGAGTGGAAATGGAATCTGAAAAGGTCAAACTGCTTTTGTAGACTTTATGTGATGAATTTCCCTTTCGATCTCTGTAGAAGTAACTGAAAATTAATAATGGTTGAATTGAATGCTTTAAAAATGTCATCTCTCCTTGAGATAATCTTTTAACCATTTAAGTGCAGGTCCACTAATCCCAGTACTTGTAGCTTTAGATACAAGATAGCATGTAACACAGTAAAAAGCCTTTATAACAAGACCAATGGTAAGAGCATCTATTCAATAAAAACTTATTGTATAAGCAATTTTTATAGTAATATTCACCGAAACAAGCTATTTTAACTGAAAAATAATCTAGGAGAACCTCTTTTTTAAAAATGTATTTGATTTTAAATTAAAAAACAATACATACTTCAGATGCACACATTCTAAGGTATTCCAGCTTCGCCCGAATAACTAAAGAGATTGGGCTTCCAGTTTTGAACATCTCACGGAGTTTAAGCAGAATGTCCAACGAGACAAACATCTTGTCAGAAATGTTGAACAACCCTAAAAGTAAAAAATATTATTTCAATGCATAAGAATATAAATAAACAAGCAGTTTAAGAAAAGGATAGGAGCTTAGAACATGAAAAATCCAAACTAAAAATACTCCATCCCGCTTCCTCATTAAAAATGTACGTAGTTAAAACATGAGGCATCATGAAGAACTATGACAAAAAAACATATTTAGAAAATCACAGCAAAAAGTCTAATAAAAAGACATTTGTAAAAAATTATACATTTTTTCCCGCGTCAAACCACAAAAAAAGATATAAAGAAAACATACGTAGGAATATCAATAGGGTCAGGCTGGTGCATTGCCTTACAGTCAGCTTTGGAGCACATCTTGACAAAAACTTTAACTTTTTTGAAAGGATTGAGGTGAGTTATTAAAACTGCAAAGTTTTCAGAACTTTGGCCAAGGTGCAATCTGGGCGGCGTTAAAGGTTAGTTGCAGAGTTGACAGGAGGTTACAGTAGGACAAGATTCAGTGGGCCAACCTTGAGGTGATGCAGTAATGGTGGCAGAGTCACTGATCAAAATGGAACGAAGAGTTGACTTCAGAATGTTGTATGGAATGGAGGGACTCGAGGCGAGTTGAACAGTGCATTCTCTTGAAACGGATTCGTCAAAAAGGAAGCAGCAGATCTCGGTGAGTTGTCAGCACGGTCTGGAGCAGCGGACATTGAAGCAGGTGAGCAAGACTTGTTGTTAAGGCAGCAAAATAAAATGTGAAGGTGGCAGCAAATAGCTCGACTTTTAACTTGCTTTGCTTTGCTCATAAAGCTGCGGCAAGTTTTGCTGCAGCAGGAAAAAGTTTTGTTTTCTTCGGAAACAACACTGACGTGACAGTATCCAACAGTATTTGAAGCGCTTGGAGGACCAAACACGACAGAATTCGACTCATAAACCCGAGCAACATGGGGATGATTATGTGGAATGTTGGTAAGACATTGTTCCATTTTCCCTCTATCCTCCAGCGAGCATGGATAATCTGTTATCAACTTCTTGTTCAATTTGTAAACTTTCAGAGGATGTGAACAGTTTTGTGTTTTTCCTGTGTGTTTACACTTAAATTCACTCGCCTTGCTCCAGGCGATTAATGTAGATCGTAAACCTTTGCAGTCTTTCCCGTGTAAACAAACGAATCCAATGCTATCTTTAATAACCAGGCAACGGTCATCTCTATTCGAACATTTAACTGAAAAAATTACAGAGCTTATATCCACAGAATCTGGTGAAGTGATCTTCTGCTTTTTTGTGCTTTCATTTGCTTTCCCACCGAGGTAGCGACCACAGTTTCCACATGTTTCTTGCTTTCTTCGACATAAATAGCTATGTCCTCAAATACAGTAAACATAACCTTTTCCTCTTTTTGCCCTTACATTTTTGCTGAACCATGAAAGAAAAATCTCAAATAAAAACAATTCTCTTTCAAACACTTTTCTGTCAAATAATTAAACTTTTTCAAAGGTTTTCTTTCAAAATATTTTTAAAAAAAATCTTTTCTTAACACGTCAAAAAATCGCACGTACTCGCCAATATTTTCAAATAAGAAGATCTTTTGTCCCTTCAACCAATCGTAGCTCTGCAACCCTCGCTACCGTGGTCTTTCTATTAGCCAATGAAAATCAAGCTTCTTAGAGCTGCGTGTCTACTGGCCCTTTCGGCATACGATAAAACGCAAGATTCCTTTTCTTCCCTTCTTGACGAATCGTACAACCTACAGCACAGTGCTCAACTTCTAACCATTTTTATATAAATTCCATGTAACGCTTCGAATAATCAACTGGTAACAGTTGTAAACAACGCGGCTTCTTTATAGAAACAAACAGCTACTGTATAAATCTTTTACCGCACAGTATGCGCACGCATTTTTTGCCTCGTTACCAGGTGTAAACATTGGCAAGGGGTCTATAGTGGCACTTATTATTTGAGCTGCCACATCTACCCTCATTTGTAAGTAAGAGTTAAGCCTAACATGGTCTGCAGAGATTCTAGGAAGCAGTTTAAGACCATTTTCTTGGTCTTGATGTGCTGCCAGAAACGAAAAAATCCATCATTCCACATGTAACGAGTACCTCGGCCATATCCTTAGTTATAGAGGCAGTTCCTTGCTGTTTTAACTAAATGAAGGGCATCTGAAAAAAATTGTAACGTTCTGGAGAATAGAACTTTAAAGTGCGATAAACAACATCTCTATTTGCATTTCCACCAAATTCCGAGTGGATCCGAAAAAACCTTCGGTGAGGAGACGCATCATCGCAACAACAAGCTATAACCTTTAAGTTTACAGCCAGCTGTAAAATTCCAACAGCTTCCCAAAACAATGGGAAAATCTGAAAGGCCGTTGCTTCACGTGTGGCAAAGTATCCTAAGCAGTAACACAGTTTAGTAGCTACTCCTTGTACAAAAAATACCAGAGCATGAGTTACAAGTTCATTAGCATCTTCAAGGGCTAAGAAATTAACAGCAGGGTTACCTTAATCGACAAACCCTATCAGTTCACCTGACACCTCATCATACACTAAGTTGCATCTTATTTTCATCTCATCAAACATCAATACTACGTATCTTTGTACATCAAAGTATTCTCCTGACAGGCTTGTGAGCACTGAAATGACATCTTCATTAAATCCACATTTTGTTGTTTTCCAGTTCTTGTAGTCTCTTAGGGTTCTTTTACATGCTAATGTTAACAGGCCATCCTGCTTTCTACCGAGGGCATCTCTCAGCTCTTCATAAGCTGAAGCAGAGTTACTGTGTAAAGAAAGATAAAATCTGATGATCATAGGGTGGTATCTTACTCCCTTTTGAGATGTTGTGTACATTTTTAATTGTTCCTCCCAAAAAAGCTTCATAAATGGAGTCACCTTGACATTATTTTGATCTAAAACTGACACAAAGTCACCAGTGATCTCCTTATCTATCAAAACCGAGTTAGCAGCAAGATCATTCCTCATTTTACTCAGTTCATCTAATTGTTGACATTTCATCCTTTGCCCCTGAAGAGTTAGTTTCAACCTTGCTGACAACGTTTTCGATACAGGTGCGTTTGGCTTTGCTGGTGTCCGGTTGATTTTAAAGCAATAATTAAAAAATTGTTGTGATTTTGATGGCTTTTCTCTTTTTGTTCCAAAAAAATATATACTTACAAGTGAAAAGCTTATGTCAGTTAGTTTAAAGTTTATTGTTTTTTCTTAAACACAGTGACACCGAAAACAACCGGTTTGATTGAATATTAGCAGTTGACTTTGTTTGGAGGTCAGCCTTTTGACATAAACAGGATCATAATTTTCTCCAAATTTTTGACGTTGTATCAATTCATTTAATATGTTCACTATCACTGCTCTTCTAAACAATAAAATAGTTGAAAAAATATGTTACTTGGTACTGTTACACAACTTTTAATGCTGGAGACACAATAACATTTTATTTATAATTTGTTTGAATATTTTCCCGGTCGGGAGTGCAAAGTAGAATTCAAATAACGCATATAAAAGTTTACAGTTTCATGTGTCCAAGTTTTATTTTATGGTTATAGTGATAATAATTTGCTGCTTTTGCAAATGGCATGAAATTTTAAAAAAGAAAAGTTGACGCCGCGTGATTCTGAGCTTTCCAAAAGTTTGGTGTTTTTATGTAAAACTTCACCTTCGATGTGAATGGAATTCTGATCAGTTGTGTAATTTCATGTTAACAAACTGCAGAACTTTTTCGCGCGTAGTTTTAAACGTTTTAAAGCGCAATACGTTTTTTTACTATATCCAGTGTATATTATAACCATTTCTTGGTTGGTAATTGAATGAATTTTATTCTTATTTTCTACTAATTATGATTTAGTCATTGTTTTTAGTTTCTAAATGTTTTCAAAAAGTTGCGCTTTCCATTCTTAACGGGAAATTTGCTGTAATTACTCTATAAATATCATTGTTGAGCAAACTTTGATTTAATATATATTTTTCTAACCGAGCGTTCACATTTCAAGCTTGTTTATATTATTTATGAATAATAAAAAGACAATTGATTTTGAAACACCTAAATAACCTGATTTGATTCTCACTTAATACTTCAGAAGAGGAAATATTCGGATGATTTTTCATCACAGCATGGCATTATTTGGTGTGAAATGTTTCTCCTTTTCTTTACCTTGGTTGTAACAGTCTACCATGATACTTATTTTATTGTCACTGAACCGTACATTATGTTTTTTTGGTTGCTAGCTTTTAAATGCTCTACCTTTTATTTCGTTAGCCCAATCGGCTTGCATTGCAATTTCGCTGTTTGGTTTTGATTGTTCCTTTTCAATACAGATATCTTGTAATTGTTTTGCACGTTTGATCAATTAGGAAAGCACAACATTTTCACTCATTTCATCCTGTTGTCTTTTGCAAGTTTTGATGTCTTTCAATGTTCCTTGGTCGGAGAAAATGTTTTTTACATTTGGAACAAACCTGAAGTACTGTCTGTGGGTTATCAGTTTCTAAAGATTCATTTCATTTTATTTCTGGTTGTTTTATTCTTATTTTTTCCCTCTCAGGCAATGTTTCCACATCCGAAGCTTTGGATAATTGAAATTCGGATGAAACTCCAGTAGTAATATTATAAAACAAATTAAATAAATCGTTTACTGGAAATGTAAAATCCTGCAGCATTCACGACGTTGCGGCCGTAATCTACGGCCTTCATCAGGTTACTGCTTGTCACGTGACCTAACTTGGTCACGTCACTAGCGGCGAGGAAGTTGGCTGAGGGCCTTGTCCCAGGTGGATGAAAAGTTGTAACGTAGCCCTCACTTGCGGTTGAGAGAGGGCTTTTCAACCCTCTCCCATACAGCTTCTTTAATGTTCCTTCGTACCCAGTCCTCCTCCGCATCTAGGATTACGACACTGTCCATTTTGAACGTATGGCCGGTATCTAAATGGTGAAGATATACCGCCGAGGCCTGGGCTGGGGAACTGTTGTTGGGATGCTGATGTTGTCTCATCCTGGCTTTCAATGACTGGGTGGTCTCTCCAACATAGGTCTCATTACATTGACCTGAACCACAGGGAATCCCATAAACAAGATTTGACTTTTTCTCTCTTGGAGTTCTGTCCTGTAGTCTAACCAGCTTGTTCCGCAGTTTTTCTATGGTCTTAAAGATCGTATTTGTTGAGTGGGTTTTAAGAGAGTTTTTTATTCTCAGACCCCAGCCACATGCGGGATCATGACCGAAACTCCAACCGTCCTTCTATATTCCGATGTCCCTGCTTCCGGTTCCTGTTGCGGTTCCGGTTCCAATCGTTTTCATCAGGTTACTGCTTGTCACGTGACTTAACTTGGTTACGTGACAAGCAGCGAGGAAGTTGGCTGAGGTCCCGGTCCCAGGTGGATGGATGAACATTTTCATTATCATCCAGTAGTAATAACACATGTTTCTTTCCATAGCTGTGATACCCTAGATTCTGTAAGTTTTGTTTTTTTTGCCAAGGCTTTTTTGCTCTTGTGCAATAATTTCTTTGAAGTCTCCATTCGACTTGTAAATATATTGGAAAAAAAGTACTGGCTGATGCCATACCAGGTTGTTGCAAAATGGGGCTCCTCGTTTCGGTCTATGTACACTTGGTTTACATGTTTCCCTCTTAATCTTCCTTTTTGCTGCTGTTGTCATGTCTTTTTTTTCCCTAAAATAATTTTTAAAAGTAAATTTTAATGTTGCATAATGACTATCTAGTTTAGTTTCGCCCTCTTGTGGCTCAAAATTATTGTACTCCTTTAACTCGATCTTTGTTTGTTTTTTTAAGTTGCATAGCCAAAGGACAAGTGATGTATTTTTATAATGAGGACCATTATCAGACCAGATCTTTGTACTTTCTATGTCCGGGTGTAATGTTTTGAAATTTTGAACACTTTCTTCTATGCAGCTGGCAGAAAAAAAAATTCTGAGAATCATCTTCAGAGTAGTAATCATGATACTTGGTCATAAAAGTCGTTAAAAATTGCCCATCTTTCATTACAATTATTGCAGGAATTTTGGTGGCTGACATATTCTGATGACCTAGCTGATAAGTAGCAAGCCATGCAGTGTGTAGCACATTCATCATATTGCTGAAGATTTTTTGGAAAATCTACATTTAGGTATCCTCTAAAACTTTTTATTATCTTTTGTAAATCTGTGGTTTCGCTCAATAGTGGGTCACATTCTTCAAAAGTGTGCAGAATGTTATTCAACTTTTTAAAATTTAGTGCCCAATATTCAGTACATATGTTGCAGAGTCCTGCCATTTCAATCATATGCTGAAAATGTCCAGCTTCAAGACCTTGATAAAATTTTGTATGGTCAATTGGTTTCCTTCCATTTTTAGTACACTCATCTTTAGACTGACTATACAATTTACTTTGTTTTTCTTTAGCCACATGACAGGCTGTGTTCCTCCTTGTTATATACACAAACAATACGCCATGTTGAATCAACGACTCAGCAGCCGTGCCTGTTTAATCTAATACTTCATGTATGAAAATGCTAAATACATTACATCCCCTTTTCTCCAGGAAATGAGTAAAACAAAATTTATAACTAACAACATGAATCCAAAGTTCAATGTCCTTTTAAACTATGCAATTGAAGTATCTAAAAAAAACGTACTCAATGTCTGAGTAATGCTTACAACTAGAAAATACATGTGCAATAAAACAATTAAGATGAATTTAACAATTTAACACAATTACATGAACAATGTTCAATACTTAATAAAGTCTTTGAAATGCTTTGGTGTCTTGACTGTTCTTCCTGCTCTTGTTACTGTAGTGGAAACAGTTCCTTTGTTGGTTGTAGTTTCAGCTTTGTTCTTTGTAGTTTGGCTAGCAGGCTTTTCTGGAGGTTTTGTAGCTGACTGAGTTGGTGTACAACTGGATTCGGGAGACTTTTCGTGCTGGTTTGATGTAGAAGGCATCAGCAATGCATCAGACAGATCATACAGCCTTGTCGGAATAGTTTCACTTAGCATATCACTTGTTACCTTGCATCTGTTAAGGTGTCTCCGGTTCCGTCTATACTTTCTTCCATCCGGTGTCTGGACAACATAAGATCTTGGACTCGAATGCTTAGAACTTACTGTTACTGGGATCCAATCCTTTCCATGTTTCATTCGGACTACTTCTCCTTTCTGTAGTACAGGAAGGTCTTTGCTAGCATGGCGGTCAAAGTTCTTTTTTTGATTTAGTTTTACTTGAGTCAGTTTATCTTTGACATTTTCCTGTGCTTGCGGTTTAAGCAATTCAGTTGTTGTTGGTAATGTTGTCTTTAACCGTCGTCCCATCATCATCTGAGCTGGTGATAGTTTGATCGTCTCGAGCGGTGTGCTTCGATAACTCAATAGAGCTTGGTTGATGTCCTTGGACTTGATCATTAAGTCTTTTACCGTCTGTACCGTGCGTTCTACTTGTCCGTTGGCTTGTGGGTAGTGTGGGCTTGTTGTAGTGTGATTGAACTCGTAGTCCTTCGCAAACTCTGCAAATTCTTTTGAAGAAAATTGGGGGCCATTGTCACTTATAACTTCATCAGGTATTCCATAACGTGCAAAGTGTTGTTTCAGAACAGCAATAGTGGCTTTGCTCGATTCACTTGGAAGTATACCAATTTCAATCCACTTAGAATAATAATCCACTGTACACAGACACATTTGCTTGTTTACCTGATACAAGTCAGTTCCAATCTTTGCCCACGGTCTGTCTGGCGGTTCATGAGGTAAGAGCGGTTCCTTTGGCTGTTTCCTCTGGTGTTCATTGCAGACGTGACATTTAGCCGCCTTATCTTCAATTTCCTTTGAGAGTCCTGGCCAGAACAATACGTCACGAGCTCGTTGCTTACATTTGACAATGCCTAGGTGGCCCTCGTGGATTTTATCCAACATCTCTGAACGCAGTGAGTAGGGTATTAGCAGCTTTGGTCCCTTGAATATAAGACCATCTAATACTGATAATTAATCACGATAGTTCCAGTATACTCTAATTAAGGTCAACCGACAGATTTGCTTTGTCTTTTGACGATCCTTTTAGTATTGTGTCAATAAGTAATTGCATTACTGAATCTTCGGCGGTTGCTTTCTGTAGCTCTGCATTCTTTTCTTTAGAGACTGGTAAGTGAGTAGGAAGATTAATCTCACAGACATCAAGATCTTCTATAAGGGTTTCCTTTGTTTCTGGTAGATAGTTCCGACTGAGTGTGTCAGCAAGTTGCATGTCTTGGCCTGGTTTGTACTTAACTTTCAGGTCATACCTCTGTAGAATTAACAGCATTTTGTGAAGACGCAGTAGGGTTTGGTACAGATTATTTGTCATTATGCTTTCCAAAGGCTTATGGTCACTTTCTACTTCAACTGTTCTGCTACAAATGCACTGATGAATTTTATAACATCCATCATTACTATAGCGAATAACTCCTTTTCAATTTGAGCGTACCTTTGCTGTGCTGCAGTGAGGGCTCTAGGGGCGTAAGCAACTGGTTTGTTATCCTGTATGAGAACTGCACCTACTCCCGTTGCACCTACTCAACTGAAAGTGTGGCTGACTTTGCTGGGTCATAATAACTGAGTACTGGTGCTGAAGATACCATTCGCTTTAGCTTGTCAAAACTTTGCTGTTTGCTTTGGTCCCGGTGCCATGCTACCTCTTTCTCTAATAACTGTCTTAGAGGAGCACTTTCAGTAGCTAGATTAGGCAGAAACTTCCCTAGATATTGTATAAACCCAAGGAAAGTTCTTAGTTCCTTTAGATTTTGTGGTGTTGGCATATCTGCTACTGCTCTAACCTTTTCAGGGTCTGGCTTGAGGCCTTCGCTAGTAATTAATGAGGTGTCCGACAAACAAATCTTTCCTAACTTTACACTTATTGTCATTTAACTTCAGGTTATATGCTCTGGCTCTGTCTAGGATTTGCCTTAGCCGTAACTCATGCTCTTCAACGGTACTACCCCAGACTAAGATATCATCTACAATTGAATCGGCTCCAGCGATGGGCTGTGCTCCTGGGATTCCTTCCAACATTTGTAACATGTGTCTTTGGAAGACTTCAGGTGCTGACTTAATTCCAAATGGTAGACGAGTAAATTGGTACCTCCCAAACGGTGTGTTGAATGTACATAATTCAGAGCTCTCATCATCTAGTTGAACTTGCCAAAATCCGGACGTTGCATCGAGGATTGAGAACACTTTGGCATTGGGCATGTCTGATATTATTCCCTCAATAGTCTTTATTTGGAAATGTTCACGTTGAATGGCTTTATTCAGATCTCGTTGATCAATGCAGATCCTAACCTTCTTGGGTTTGACTACTGTTACCATATTGCTGACCCAGTATGTAGGTTCAGTTTGACGTACTACTACCCCGTCTTTCTGCATTCGATCTAGTTCATTCTTTGTTCTTCCTTTTAAAGCTGGCGGTACTTGTCGAGGGGGGTGATCAACTGGTTTAACTGTGTTGTCGACAGTGATTGAGTGTTTACCAGGAAGACATCCAAGTCCTTTGAAGACATGAGGGTATTCCTCTAAGATTTTAGGCAGTGAACTTGTGTCTGTAGACTGTTTGGAGGCAGGCACACCCTTAGAAACTGTATTTACACGTCGAATTAACTGCAACTGTTTGCATGCTTGAGCACTGATAATGGTTGACCCATCATGTGTTGCTATGTAAAACTGTAGTGGATAAATTTTATCCTTGTGTTGACATTGTAGGGTTGTCATTCCTTTTATATCAATGTCATGTCCTGTACATATGCCTTCAACTTAGTGTTTGTTGGTCAAATAGGGCTCTTGACATCTAGGGTATTATATGTCTTAACAGACATAACATTTCACTTAGCTCCTGTATCAAGCTGAACTGTAAGCAACTTTCCATTGATCTTTAACTTATGATATCTAACCATTCACTATTAGTCACTGTGTTTACTTCAATAACAGAGCCTATATATAGATCATCAGAATCACTATCAATATCTTCAATAGCTTGAACTTTACTCTGACTTGACTTACATACCTCAGCAAAGTGGTTAAACGTGCGACACTTTATACATTGTTTACCTTTGGCTGGACGTACATTGGTTATCCTTGGTGTTGTGTGGTTTGTGGAATCCACATCTTTCACAGATAGATGAAGTTGACTTTTTTAATAATTTTGTTTGTGCTTTAGTGGTTTTGTCTCTCCTCTGAAAGTGTTTAACTTTACTAACTGCTTGGATTTTCGGGTCTTCCCCAGCAAAGGTCTTCATTTGTGTCTGAGACATCTCCATGGTTAGGCCAATTTCTATCGCTTTTTGCAAGGTTAAGTCTGACCCCTGTTCTATCAGACGTTCACGAACTTTAGCAGTTTTACAACCAATCACAATACGGTCTCGCACCATTTCATCTTGATCAGCGTATCCACAATCTTTGACGAGAAGTTTAAGCTCTGTTGTGAACTGCTGAAATGACTCATTTTCCTCTTGAACTTTCTTATGAAATTTATAGCGCGCGAAAACTTTGTTTGACTTAGGTTTGACGTAGGTTTCGAAACGGTCATAATATGTTTTAAGTTTCTTTTCCTCACCTTCTGCCAGGGAACACGTTTGGTAGATATCTCTAACCTTTTCTCCAACCCATAGCATGAGATAATTACATTTTTGCTCCTCGTTTTTAGACAACAACGGTCCACCAAACATGAACTCGGCGTGACGACGAAACGATTTCCAGGCGTTTGGTAGGTCTTGACTAGACCAATCCATACTCGGTGCATTTGAAGAACTTATTTTCTCCATTTCAACACGATTTAGACTACCAATGGCGTTTCTAAACACTTGATTAAATTTAATTTATTGTGACACCATGTTATATACACAAACAACACGCCATGTTGAATCAACGACTCAGCAGCCGTGCCTGTTTAATCTAATACTTCATGTATGAAAATACTAAATACATTACACTCCTCCCATTAGATTACTGATCCAGCTTGCTCTTTTCCCTTCACATGAAGCAATTCTGTGTAAGATCTGGAAACAGATTCAGGATTATGAATGGATTCCAGCAAGAATGCGAAATCCTCAGCTGGTATGCATACCCTGGTTACTGGCCTTGGTTTTGGTCAATCAGCTGCTGCATCATAAATCCTGTGTTGTATTTTGGCTTTAGTAACCTCATATGATGTGCAAGGTTTCATATCTCCCTGTTTACTTTGGTGTCTGAACGTCTCCAGCAGCTCTTTGCCAGACTTATGTGGAGCAATAGCACTTAGCACTGCTTGATGTCCGCGTTAAATATGCCTCTGTTAGACATGTAACAATGTTTTCACCAAGGTGTGCCTTACAAATATCCTGTTCAAGAGGAACATAAAACTTTAAAAAAAAGTCATGTGTTAAATTGTATTTCTTGAAATTAGAAATGTGTGTAATCAACGAAACAAACTTAAAACACTTTTAAAATTTTGTTTGAACTGAAGATTATTTTTAAAAGTTTATTTTTGTCTTTAGATGTTACTCCAAACTGTCATTGTACCATTCAATCATATCAGATGAACATTTTGAAGAAGAAAATATTGATTGCCAGTGCTTATAAACTTTTTTAAAAAAAATTATCTTGCACCTGCACAGATTGTAAATAAATGCTAATTATGAAGTGCTTAGAAATTTTCTTTTGTAGACATTGTGACATTAAAATTTTCAAACTAAACCTGTAAGTTACTATGAGTACGTTTTCCCTGTGATGTAGTGAATACTAGTTCTTGTTATTGCATTTCTATTTATAAAATTTGTTTTTATCTTGTGAAAGGTGGGATTATAAAATGAAGTTTTGCATTTTTGAATTCTACCTTTTCCTTTGGAGGGTTTTCAACCACTTTCTCATAAAGTGCATTCCCACTGCCTTGAGAAATATCATCAAATTTCCTTAAAACATTCTGAGCAGCTTCCGAGTGAATTTGTTTTGCTAACCTCTCGATTTTCTTCGGGATAGTTTTTGAAGCTTTTTTATATGGGGTGGAGGTCTTCCGGGCTTGGGAAGGTCACAGTGGCGTTGCTGGGGCTCAGTTGAAGCAGTTGCAGTGCTTAGGATAGCTAAAGCAGCTCTAATGCAGTTTTTGGTAGCAGCTGAAGCAACACTCAACTATGTCTAAAGACAACCCATAATTCAGGTTCAGTTGCAGCCTTGCAGCAGGGGCAAGTTCAGTCACTCGTTCTGGAATGTTTTTGAGGACTTTCTGTTTTTTTGTCTGGTGTTTTGCAATTTTTAACTAAACATTTTGGGGGAACATTCCATTTGCTTTTGGTACACACCCATCCCCCATTGTGAGGTCTCAGGTCACTGACTTTAGTTACACAGCACGCTGCATAAATTGCATACTTGATAATAAATATATATCTAAGGTTTGCAAATTTTAGCAATCAAACAATATGCCAAAAAAAAATTATCCAAAGCACGCCAATTATAAATGTAAAATATTAAAATTTAATCGACGTTTCGGCATCATCTCGATGCCAGCATCTTCAAGATTAAAAAATCAATTAAGCAAGTGGTGCTATAAGTACTAAGCTACAAACAATAGTTAAATAACTTAATGAAAAAAAAAAAGGTCAAGTTGAAAATTAACATAATAATGGCAATTACTTAATGCAAAAAAAAGGTTCAAGTTGAAAATTAACAAGGATATAGGCAATGACTTCAAAACAAACACTGACGATAAAAAATGACGTTTCGACAACATCAAGTTGTC
>JAOTRI020093667.1:0-15215 GCA_028564885.2 Zoanthus sanctaehelenae | reverse complement strand
CTCCGACGAAGGACTAACGTCCGAAACGTCAGTAAGTATTTTTCTTTTACGGTGTAGAATTTACATTTTTATTACCATATTGAAACATAAGTTGTCTCAACTATTGTTGTTAAGTTCTAGTCAACTTCAACTTTTCTCGCTAGTCACTTCTATTACGTTGTCATGGTGATGTCTGTGCCTTAGCTTATCTCATGTTGCATAACATCAATGCAAAACCATATTAGGATTGATTCACAAGAATTTCGTTTTCTCTCTGTTTTATTACCAAAAAATGGAGCAGAAAAAAGTTACTGTTGTATCGCAAAAGGAAAACATGGAAACCTTAAAAGACTTGAAACTTTCTTTATGTTAGTTATTACCAAAAAGCTGCCTCATATTTTTTCTGCTATCGGCTTATTTGCTGTATTAGTGGGCTAAAAGACTCTGGTAACAAATTGTGGGTTATTAGTTATTCTGTCGTTTATGAATATGTCTGAATCGTGACTTTATTCAGTTTCATTTTTTTTGCATTGTTCCTTTTAGATAAAACAAGTGCAAATAATCGCATCTTACCACTTGCAATTGGGCTAGGAGTTGGTCTGCCTTTGTTACTAGTCATTTTACTCGTTGGAATTTTTTTGTTTTTTCGGCAGACAAATGCCAAGTAAGTATTCTATTTTTAATCATTATGTTTTAAGGGCTAGACTTTACAATACCCCGACACTGCCTTTAATGGTCATTCATTCTGCGCATTGCTCGTTCTGTAAAAACAAATGCGCAGAATTACATTAACCACAGTGTCGGGGTATTCTAAACTTGCTCCGTTTTAAGTCAGAAACATTAGCTAGATCTTTTTCCGAGCGTGAAGTCTGTGATTATTTTATGTAGTGTAAGAAGATAAGAGTGTTTGACTCCTCCTGGACGGGAGATTCCACGCTTTATTTTTATAAGAACCAATTTATAATAACGGCGAGGCTCAAATTGGCGAAAATTAAAGAACAATTTAGGAACAATCACAGGCTGAGGCTCAAATATCTATCTATCTTTATTTCATAAGTACTGAGATTTATCCACAGAGATGACAGTGATGAAAAAATCGTTCCGTTTTTAGTCACAGCCAATCAGCGACACGAACGACGAAATTTCACTAGTTCAATCATCGTTCGCGGCGTCTGATTGGACGAACGATGCTTTTCACTAGTGAAAAGTGATCGTACGGCAACCCACGTCATGCTTGGCGCAAAAACTGGCAAGCCGCCTTTTTATCGTCAAGATGTCGGATAGGTTTATGGCGCCGCCGGTTTAGTTGACATCTTTATTGCAGAACAAGAAAACAAAGCCACATTATAAAACACAGAACGAGATGTAAAGTTTTTGCAAACCTTTTTAGGAACCGGGAATGAACTTAGAAAAGTCGAAGAAATCCCAGAACTAGAGTTGAACGAATACATTTGCGAGTTTATCATTTCGGTCAGAACTAAACCAGCCTTTGGAGGACAGTGACGATGAGTAAAAACACTGCTAATATGAATGTGTTGTTATTTATCGCTAGCTTTGAAATTTCCTCTTTTCCATTCGCTGAAATTTTGAAAAGAAATTGTTGAAGTTTTTTCGCTTTCGAGTTAATAAAACTCATTTCACTGTCTAGAAATTTTGAAAAGATGTTGAATTTTTAAAGAGCGTATGAGTAAATAAAACTCATTTCTTTGTTGTTAATTGTTATTATTGTTTGAAAGAAATCTCAGTACTTATAAAATAAACAAATAACTTCATGGTTGGTTCGCTTGTCGGATTTTTATTCACTTGTTGCGAAGAATCGCAAACTCACTCGTTCGCTGCGCGCTCACTCGTTCGTTTGTGATTCTTCACATCTCGTGAATAAAAATCGTACGCACTCACCAACCATGAAGTAATCTCTATTTACCAAATTGCAGTTCTCAGATGCATAGTTCTTGAGACAAATTGGCAGTACAGTTTTATCTTACAAATAACACAAATTATGACAACTCTTCAAAATTAGTTATTGAACAAAACAATTCTGAGACTTTTTAAGAACGTAAGAACATTTGAGGCTGATTTACCGAAAATATTTAAGAACGTTCCGATTAAGTCTAAAAATTCGACGTTCTTATAAAAAAAGCGTGTAACACTATCTTCATCGCCTGAAGAAGACTAGCATTAAGCAAATGAAACGTCGCGAGCTCTATCTAAATGACTTGTCGTGTGATAGAAAGAAAAAAAAACACGTTACATGTGATAAGAACCAGTAAATTTTGCCGAGGCTTTATTGTTTTAAATTTTATATCTGTTTCAGCCTTGATTTGTACCAATTATGATCTTTCTTGAATGGTTGGAAATAATGAAGATATCAAAACAAAAACGAAAGATAAATGAAAATTAGGCCCTGATTATATAAGACGGGCTAGTCCGGTTGAACGGGCTGAAAACTAAGCCTTAGCCCGGTATTACATGTAATCGCGAGCCCAATTTTTACAGATTTCATAGGGACAGCCGAGATCTCGTTAGAAAAACCTAACCCGCTCAACCGGGCCAGCCCGTTCACGTAATCAGGGCCTAAGTGACTTGTCGTGAGATAGAATGAAAGAATAACACGTTAGGTGTGATAAGAATCAATAAATTTTGCGGGGGCCTATTGTTTTAAATTTTATGCCTGTTTCAGCCTTGATTTGTACCAATTATGATCTTCTTTCTTGCATGGTTGGAAATAATGAAAATATTAAAACAAAAATGAAAGATAACTGAAAATTTGACCTTGATTATATAGAACGGGCTGGCCCGGTTGAGCGGGCTGAGTTTTTCTAACGAGATCCCGGCTGTCCACATGAAATGTGTAATAATTTAGCACGCGATTACATGGAAAATTTTCAGCCCGGTTTTGTGAGATCTCGGTAACAACTGTCCGGGATCCCGGCAAACGAGGCTGAAAATTTTTCATATAATTGCACAACCGGGCTGGCCAGGATTGACAATTTCTGCCATATTCAAGTTATTTGTCCCCTCTTTTTATAACAACGTCTATTTTTTAGAGCTGAGGCCAATTTATTTTGCGAGTTTCAGGCACAAATATTGTTAAATACATTATTTTAGCGAATGGAGTCGAAGGTTTTCGCAATTTTGCCATGTTGTAAACAAATACGTGACTCTTTCTAGCTTTGTAGCCGTGCCGGGCTGACTTGCATCATGTAAAACCGGACTAAAGTTGTGCCTCAACCTGCTCAACCGGGTTAGCCCGTTCCATATAATCAGGGCCTTAGTCGCCCACTGGAACAATACAAAAGTACAAAAATACGACGTTTTCGTTAGTCATATGTTATTCGTATGTCTCATAAAAAATTATTTAGTTTTACTCACGATATTTCCCTAATGAATAACGGGATTTGAACGTTAGACTATAATAAATTGGCATAAACGATTATAGTTAAAGCAAGTAATAATTATTCTCAAATACTTAGGAGAATACTGGTGAATATTGACCGAGACACCATGCGTTAATTTAAAAGAATATCTATCTAGCGCTAGTCACTGACCTGAGAGGATAGTTTTTTAATACTTATAATTTTCGTAAGAAAACTAACTACAAGAAGGTGTGATAAACAATATTTCGGGCGGATTACACTGTCCATCGTCAAATTTGTTACTGACTAGAGTTAACTTATAACAAAATAATGGGATAAAAATGCATTTACTTACCCTCCACCCCACGGAATATTGTCAATTGGTGCATATCAATTCAAAGAATTAAAACTCTGATTTTTCAAGATGGCGAATCAACAGAAAGAAAAACTATATTGCAAGAAGATTGATAACGTTTGAAACGGATCTCCCAGAAGCTTAGTGAATGAGTTAGAGTTATCAAGTTTCTAGATTTATCCAGTTGTCCTTCCTTATAGAATTTCTGGCTTGAAGTTGAAGAAAAAGGATCAAACAACGAATACACTGATTACTTAATTTTAGCCAAACTTGCGAAATGCGACAACTTCAAAAGTGGCTCATAACTTTGAAGTGGAACTTACCTGAAAACTTATCGCAATCCTTAGCATGTCCTATGCTGTTAATCGTTCAGAAACATTTTGGCGCCATTAACTGCTTCGACAATGATCAATATTTCTTCCCCGAAAAGCAGTTAGATACCCGGAATTTGATCAAAAAGTCGACAATTAAAAACGCTCATTAACGAAATTTGAATTACTTACCGTTAGATGGCATGAAAAGATAAAATGCCATAATAAAATTAATATTCACTGAAAGAGATCCGGGTTTCGCCATTTTGATTTTGTTTGTGTTGACAACATCCGCTGACCAGTTTCGGCATCAACGGTTGATATTTTAAAAACAAATTGAATTATAATTGCTATACTAACAACAAATAAACAAATAAACCATTACCTGATGTGGTTGATTGTACTCAAGGCCTGATTCGTGCTGTACTGTCCAAACCTGAAGACACCCAGAGGACGGGCTGAAGATACCACAACGCCAAATCTGGTGCGGTTGGAATAAGTCTTCAACTGGCCCATCAAGTTGGTAACAAAGTTACGACACTGTTTAAAGTTAGCTTCATTTTCAGAGCCGTCAATAAGAAATCCAATATCAACTGGACGTGAACATTCTGTTTTCGAAAACAAAATTACAGCTGTAAAAACTTTGTTTTTACAAGAGAGCTTTGGAGACGAGCGAACCAGAAAAATCTAGCACAACTAGTAAGAATATTTTTAGCAAGACACAAACCAAATAAATAACTTCTGCTTTGAAGTGTCTTCTTTTTCAAGCCAATATTACTCAAAAAAAAATTTCTAATCCCACGACGGGATTCGAACCCAGGACCTCCCGAACACCGGGCGCACGCTCAACCCACTCAGCTACAAGGACTTTCAGTTGAGTAGTGTTATTTGTTGTATGTCTCAAACAAGCACTCACACATCATGGTTTAAATTTTCTCAGCCCTGGCAAAGCAGAAGTTATTTATTTGTTTATTTTTATCGAACCATTGCCCAAACCATTATATATTTACAAAGAGACAAACCCTTTTGTCTTATATTAATCTTAGGCCTGTGTTTTATGTTTTTCGCTGATACAGCAGGTTGAATTATCACAATGCTACTTGTTTAATTGAAGTTTCGGCCCATATAAAATAATTCAAGAAAACCTTGGATCACGCTGTATCCCATAATGTTGAATCAGACCCAGTTGAATTACTGAATTCTCCCAACTTGTTTCTATACTTGCCACTAAGTAATTTTGAGAGAAATTTACTTTTAATCTTTCGTAGAATGCTTTGTTTGATCAATTCTCAATTTCTCATTACCAATTTTTTTTATTTTGTATGTATTTTTAAGGAGAAGTTGGGTATCGATAACTAATATACTAACTGGGACTGAAATGGTTAAGATACAATTGGCTAAATTACCACATTCTTGCATTTCGAATTCCAGTGGTTTCAAACTGGGACTGAAATGGTTAAGATACAATTGGCTAAATTACCACATTCTTGCATTTCGAATTCCAGTGGTTTCAAAAAAATGCAGCTGGGTTCTGGAACTCCACAAGTCTTGGATTCCACACGCTACAAATTTCTGGATTACGTTCCGGATTTCCAGGATGATATGTTTGTTTTTCTCCGCATACATGAACATTGAGTCAATCAAAATCACTCAACTGGCCGTAACATCTTCCACGAAGTGCGAAACTGAACAAATCGACAGAGGCGATTTTTAAAATCCGGCGAAACTGACGCCAAAGGGCACTGTCAAAACAATAGGGCGTGATTGGCCATTTTACTTCCGGCGAAATTTTCTATTTCAAAATCTCGTTCTGTATATGAGATATTGCAAATTTTCTTTCACTTATTTAAAGGTTTACTTATTATCCATTTAAATGGCTATAATAATTTCATTTTGGTCATTTTCATCGGTTTCAAAATGAATTGTAACCTTAAGCGAAACAAAATGCCAATGAAACAGAAAAGCAAGAATGATGAAACATTTTCAAAACTTAAAATAAACCATGATTTAACCTGTTTCAACTTACCTGGGAAAGCATTTGCTATCACAGAACTGAAACAAAACCATATTCAAAAGGTTAAACAGTGAGCACAAGAACTTTGCTATCAAGAAATTTTAGGAAACAGACAGTTTGACGTTTAATTACGGATACGTTTCGGTGTTTAGATAGTCAACTGGATGTTATGTCATGGCTGTATTTCCTAAAATTAGTTGTTAAATTGCTGTTACTTAGACCTTTTGATAAGTTTAAAGTTAAATTTTAACTACAGGCGCATTCTTATAAGAATCGATAAAAAGTTAAAAATTTTGGCGATTTGGGCTCAAATTGATCTTAATAGGCCATTTCCGAGTTCCCACTTGCCCCTGTTTCAAAGCGATTCTAAGTGCGAAGCCATTCTTATGAAAATGTCTTTGATTTGCATGAAAATGAAACTGAATGCAGAACTCATTTTCATATGAAAGGCTTCGCACTTAGACTCGTTTTAAAACGGAGGCACAAGAGAACTCGGAAATGGTCTATTCTGTGTTTATTATTCTAACCTGCGATGGATTAGTGTCTCGTCCAGAGGAAGTCATTGAAGACTCTCATCCGCTTAACACTACAGAAACCGAAGATAAGCGCTGGTCTTATGGGCCACTAGGCTCGTAAACTGATTTAGCTTTAGATACTAGCAGCTCAAATTGAAGTAAAAATATTATAGAAACAACCAATGCATTTTAGCTTGTGTTTCTAAGTTAATTTATGCGCAGTTTTAATAAGTCACTACGTAAAACATATAAAGGTATTACACGGTGGCGCGAAGATATGAATTTTATTTTTTCATTTTTTTGTATTTTTGCCACGAGAAAATAAAATTCATATCTTCAAGCCGCCGTGTGATACTCCTTTTATTATATAGACGTGAGTGTTTTTCGGAGGGAAATAATTAAGTCATCGATGAACTCACGTGTGAGATTATGGAAAATAAACCCCTCGTGTCCCGGATGTAGTTTTTATGAATTTTACGAGTGGCATATTTTCCAGCAAAACACTCGTTTATATATAATAAATGAAAATATTTTCAGCATCTGCCTGAGATTATTCTTAAATTGTTCATGAGCTTTTGGACAATTTGATTTTTGTTTTCCTTATAGAAAAAGCCGTGTACTGTAGTTACTAACAAATGACTAAAACTTTTCAAGACTCGGCTTAAACTGCGATGGATTAGTGTCCCGTCCAGGGGGAGTCAAAGGGACCTTAAGCAACGAGGTCGGCGACGCCGACGGCGACGGCTGAAAACAATAGAAAATACAATGGCTGCACGTTGGAATGTAGCGAGTGGAGCAGGTACGTGCACGGAGTTGCCGGTAAAATTACAACATGAAAACACGTGATTTGGAGTTGTCGAGACTACGTGGACGTTGCAGCGAAAACATTCTCAGTATTTTTTTAGCTTCAAAGAGAAACATTACACCTTTTTTCTTTTCACCAAAAAAAAGAAAAGAATTAAAAAACTTAATGAACCGTACGAAGAAATTATGTGTAAATCAAAAAGGTGATTTTTCGGAGCCGTCGTCGTTTACGTTCCCGTCCTCGTTGCTTAAGGTGCCTAAGGACTCTCATCCGTTTAACAATACAGTAACCGGAGATAAGCGCCGGCCCCATGAGCCACTAGGCTCGCAAGGATTTAGCTTTTTAAACTCATATGTTCACTTACAACAAGAAGTCTCACAGTGTTTCGCATTATATGATTAGTTCAATGTACTACTAAGCAATTATCATAATTAAACCTTAAACCATTTTGTATCAAAAGGTTAAGCGCATCGTTTTGCAACGCGTTCGAATTTATTGTTTTTCTATTATGCCGTTATTTTTCTTTAATTTGAGGTGCAAGAAACAAGAACAGAATTAAGAACACTTTAAGTTGTAGCTGAAATCACCACACTTTAAGAACAATGAGCCTTGGAAAAACTTAAAGGTTCTTCTAAGATAAAAGTCAAAAAGAGAAGACATTTCACATTTTTGATGTTGTTAATAATATTTCGACTGTTTTCAGAATAATGTGAAGTAATACAATGCATATAATTTTATCTAGTTTAACAGTGTCAAGGGAATAGATTGACCTTGTTCATTTTAGAGCTGTTTTTTGTTCTTTAATAAATAATGTTTCAGATATCTTTTTTTATAATTGTTAAGACTGTCATTTAGAATTTAAAATTGCTGTCTATTTACAGACGAGTGTCCTGTTTGAAGTGCAAAAACCTACTCTAAATGAACAAGATTCAATCGTCTATTCCCTTGACCATGTTAAACTAGATAACAGGGGGGGTACAGCATTTGTGGTCGTGGGGGGGGGGCTAAGAAGATTAAATAATAAAATATTGTGGTCAAGAAATCCATTTTTTATTGCACAAGCTTTCATTTTACGTCATATTGCCTTGCAAGAATTGCACAGGTAACCTATTTAATAAAGCAACCGATGTATTCGATTATTCTTCTCTGCTGATTAGATTTTAATTTTATCATAACATATTTTCAATTTTTGAAAATACTGGGGGGGGGGTTAAAGCCTCCAGCCCCCCTCCCCCAACGGTTGCACCGCCCCTGGATAAATTGACATTCATTGTATTACTTAACATTATTCTGAAGATTGTTGTCAAATGACAGCCGAAATATTTGAAAAGCAACGTCAAAAATATGGAATGGCCTCTCGTTTTGACTTTTATTTTACGAGTTTATACACGAATTAATATATTCAGTGGTTTTTACAATAAAGCGTTTAAAGCAAGAAAAAATGGTTATTTTAAGAACATACATTTTTGATTTAATATGAAACTAATTTTCGGACCAAATTTTAGCCTTGGCTTGTACTTGCATAATATTACAAACTTTCTTATACCATTGTTTTTTCTTTAAATGAAACATTTTTAACTTGTTCGTTATTTTTTACCCAAAGTTTTCTTATAAAGCTGGACATTCAATCTATAATTTGATAGATCAAAAGATTAGAGTTGCATTTTATTTTATATTTTAGTTATATTTAAGTTTAATATATTAGCTTTGCTCTTGATTTTCAACTTAAGCGCTGTTATAAAACTTTGGTTAATAAATAAAAACCCGGTACGCGTCCATTAATGATTAGTAACAGGTACTTCTAATTGTGTTTCACGTCCTCATCCTAAATGTATTTAGTTTTTCTGCTTGTCAGTTTTACCTGCTTTTAACTAAACGCTTTTCTTGTGATTACCGGTAATCGGAATAAACATACCGATTGTTTACAATTATGAAAGTCCTGTTTTGTTAACTAAGTTCCGATTGCTATTTAAGATAAAAAAGAATTTTTGTAAAATCATTTAATATTATAAATCTAAACGAAAGTGTTTATTATAAGTGTACGTTACAAAGCATATTTTTCAACGAGACATTTTTTAACAAGTTGTATGTTCTGAAATAATATGGGGCGTTTGGGGGGCTTTGTTGAAAAAGCTTTAAAACATTAATAAGTATTCATAAAAAGAATGTTTTAATTTTAAGTGACGATTTTTCAAATAGTAAAATACAAGTTTTTCGTGCTTTTAAACTAAATTTTCAGCAAATGAGCTCAAGTCGCTCTCAACAAAAGCTAAAAGTGTCGGGAAAAATGCTAAACCTAAAAAAATTAAATTGTTTTTGAAGATTTCAAAAGTTCAATCTTAGAAATTTTAGTATAAGATTCAAGTTTTTAGATTTCTGATGATATGAACAATCCAAATTGTTTGGCTCTATTTCACACTTTCAAAGACTATACATTTTGGAAGTTAAAATCAGATGTATTATTTTAATGAAAACCGCGTTTTGATAAAAAAGAATCTTTGCAGTACCAAATTCGGTACAGTAGACTTTCTTGACAGTTTCTTTGTCACCCGCTTTAATTTTGTTCTTCTTTTTCCAATTGAAATATGAGGTTGACCGTGCACAAATAACAAAAGGCGTTGAGATGTAAATGAGCAAACGACCAATAGACTAATAAAACATCACACCTAGAACAAAAGATCCTAACCGTGACCGTGCACACAACGTGAAACAAAAAAAACAATGCAATCTTTTTCGTAGTTTCTAAGTACGTTAACCAATTCACTTAATTAAACAACATTTACAATTTTCATTGAGTGCATGTACGTTCTAGGGCTAATTTTGAAGACAGTTTTAACATTTGATAAAGTTCGCGTGACCGATTATCATCTAATCAATACAAAATTAAATCTATTAGATTTTTCTTTAAAGTTTTAAGAGTACGTCCAAATACATTACAAAACAGATAGAAAAGACTGTACTTACCAGATCAACAGCAGTGCTATCAAGTTAACCCTGTGAGACCCCATGTCTTGTCAGTCAAGGGGGAACTCGGGCACTGATTGATTTTCACATTTCGTCACCTTTTAACAGCAACTCGTTAATATTTAGAACCAAAGTTTTTCGACACCCTCGTAATACCTGCATTCTAAAGAAAATATTTTGGAAGTCGGATGTATTTATCTTTTTAAGATATTTATAACATGAAGGATTTGATAAAAAAAAAAACCTCGATCACAAGTTTTTATTTTTTAAGTAATTTTGCAATTATTAGTAAAAATCTGTAGAATCCATGGAACAAAATGTGCAAAAAACCAAAACTTTTAATTGTAAATACAGCCTCGTATTGATTCTATTAAACGTGATCAACTCAACTGTTGCATAACGCGAAATGCTTACAAGTAACCAAGCTTTCACATGTAAGTGAGGCCAAGATTGGGCCGACACAGACTCTACAACTACTTAGAATTTGTAAATATAGTCTCGCTTTAATTTTATCTAACACTACCAACTGAATTATTGCACAATATGACATACTTAGAAGTAACCAGGCTTTCACATCAAAGTAAGAATATAATCGAGTTAGGCTGTAAAACTAATTAGAATATGTAAAATATAGGCTCGTTTTAATTTTATCTAACGTGACCAACTCTATTATTGCATAATTTGACATGCTTACAAGTAACCAGGCTTTCATGATCACGTGTAAGGCTAAGATCGAGTTAGCTGTAACATTAGTTAGTTAGCCTCTTTTCATAGTTTTAGTGAACACGATCAACTCAGTGATTGCATAACCTGACATGCTTACAAGTAATCAAGCTTTCATAGGTAGGTGCTAGTGAGGTTGATATTGAACCGAAAAAGTTGAGCTGAAAAATTCAGTTGGAATATAAAAACTTTAAAATCGATGCTTATTCTTTTCTTTAGTCAACCTTCGCCTATTAATGTGCAAGCATGAAAATTTCAGGTTTTGCCTTAATGGATTTTTATTTTATAAAGATAACTGAAAGAATCGTGAGAAATTTTATTACTCATTGCTAAACCGCTGAACTGATAACCAGACACGCAAATGATACCGTCTTCCATGAGTCAAACGGTAGACAATTACCAGTAAACTCCTGTTCTTGTAAAGAAAATCCGCGATTACAATTGGTCAAAAATGATCAGCTAGGTAATTTCGGTTTATCTGTCACTAACCGGCAAAATGGAACTGTTACGAACGTTAGTTTTTGAAATTAGTTTGAGATTTCAATAAATTTATTTTAACTGAAAATATGAACCAAAACGAATCTTATTGAGCTTTTACTGCAGTGAAAGTTGTCTTCAGTGCATAAGAATCCCAATATATAGCCAGTAAACTGGCCAATCATTTATCAGATTGTGGCGGCGCGACTGAAAAAATATCGGTATCTGTTGTTTGATAAAATACTTCAGCCGCTAGCTTAGAGCCAAAAGCTTTTTATCAAAGAAACTAGAAACCTCATAAACTTTTAAAAGACAGCTATATCCTTAACAAAGATATTCATGGGTGAAAAAAAGAAAAATAACCCCCCCCCCATTATTGAAGGGAAAGGGAGGGGTACTCTCCCACATGAGGTGTATAGGAACGTGCTGCCCAGTAGGGTCATAGCTGTCAACTCTCCCGGATAAGCCGGGAGTCTCCAGGTCTCTGTGTGCTGAAACCTCCCAGATAATCACTGTTCTCGTAGTTTGTATTATAAAGAGACAAGTTTCAAAAAACGCCACGAAAAGCCAAACAGAGACTATACTGACAACCCTGCCTCTTGCACTGTCTCGCTTTGTGAAGTGGAAGGGATTTTCGTCGCAACAAAAAGCCTGTGGTTCTTTTTTTTAATCCCCAGTTTTCTAGAAAACTTGGGTTGACTGGTATGTAGGGTATGGTTTTCGTTTTCTAGAGTCTGAGATAGGATATCAAATTTGCCTTCGGTCTTCAATAGGGTTTCTAATTTGGCATGGGTCAGGAATCTTAATTTTCTGTGGCAGGGTACAGTTTCTGGTGTTGAGAGAATAACGATAACATCTATGGTATATATTAACAAACGACTAGCTCAGAAGACAGCTTTTAACGCATGTTTACTTAGGGTAGGGTATGTATTAATGACTTAAAGGTGTGGGGTAGGGTACAGTTTCTGGTATTCTGGTATTGAGAGTGTTATGATAACATCTATTCATGTATTAACAAAGCGACGCCAGTCCTATAAACACGCGTACGCTAATGGAAATAGTACAGTTAGACAGATTTTAACGCATGTTTACTTAGAGTTGGTATGATTTTTGACTTAAAGTGCCTATAAAGAGAAAAATGTTTTTATTTTGGTTTTCTGAAAAAATTGTGAATAAGAAAACAAACAGGCAGAATTTCAGAAAGTTGAAATAAATTGCAGACGCTACACGTCAGGAAAGGTTCGAGTTCTGTGGCAATCCATTAAAATGCACTTTAGCTAATGTAACCGCGTCAATTTTTCTTGCTTTAGTACAGCGAATGTGCAAGAAACTAACTAAAAAACATACTTTTTCAAGTGAAAAAATAGTTTAAACCAGATGAAATGGTTTCTCAATAAAAATAAAGTCATTTTGTTGTAACAGTTCGAGTTGTGAATCAGAGCTGAGATATGAGCAAAACTCGCTATTTTCACTCAAATTGCTTTTGAATTTAAAAACAAAAACAAAAACAAAAACAAAAAACTTGATACCTTGAATGAATAATGAGCTAGCCAGTCACCAGCTCAAACCTGTAAATTTAAGAAGCTATATCTCAAAGGCATTTTATTCTAAGTCTTTGAAACTTTCTGAGTTTAATATATACATTTCTAAAGGTATGAGGTAGAGGATCATTTGAAAACATTCATTGGTCAAGCAATAACACAATACACATTTTTCAAGTTGCTTAAATGGTGCTTGCCTTTAAATTCATAACTGGGGTATATATAAGCTTAAGATAAAAGTAGATATAAGTGATATTATTTGCAAACGTAACAGATTTGGGTAACTTTTTCCGAACCATTAATTGACTTGCTCCAGCTTGAGCGGCTTTTTCCAAAGGTGTAATCTTCTGAAAATTTTCATAAGTTCATTAACTGGAAAATCTATCAGCTAATTAACAAAGATCCATCAAATTGAGTGTATTGGGTCGCTAACAGCTGAGATATCAGACTCCGAATCTAAAGTCTTCTAAGACACAACCATATTATAAAAAGGCAAGCGTTTCTATGAAACGGACATTATCGATGTGTCCACACTCTTCAAACCTACCAAAACAAAACAAACGAATAACAACAAAATACTGCTGTATTCGTAACAGAAATCCTTCCAGCGAAACTAAACGTTAAGAGACAGTTTAAGATCTGATATTTAATCGAAAACCAACCACACGAGCGCACGCCCTCTAAACTTTAAAGCAGTGATTCATTTAACTGCCAAGCCAACTTAGCTATTACGCACGCGTGAAGTCGACGCATTTGCCGGGTAGCAGTAAGTACGTCGGGGAGAGGACAATCGCTCAAAAGCACACAGCATCAAGCCCGAGCCCTTTATCGTCGAACGCTACAAACAAAAGGGTTTGGTAAGAACCTATCAAATCTCTTGCTATGGCGACCTTATATGCAACGCTCAAAAACTACATATTTTCTACTGCGGTCAATTGATATTGCATATTTTGTAAGTAAGGAATATTGATTTGTAGCTTTAAGTATCAAGGACACATTTAGTAGTTAGCTTATTTCTTCTTTTGCGCAAGCAATTTTAAATATAAAATCTTTATAAAGTTTTCTTTTCCTTTTGAATTTTGTTAGAATCAAATGATGAAGCTTAACAAACACGGAGAATTTTTTGTCTTGTAGCTAGTCCTGTTAACGTTTTAATATTAACTTTAGTTCCATACAGGAATACAGACAATCATCCAGTTATATTCGGCAACTTGCAGCTATCAAATAATTATCATAATAATTATAAAATACAATAATTATGTTGCTATCAATTTCTAAAACGAATTCTTTCTGGTTGAAAGTGGATGGCCGTGGGAGGATGGAGGACGCGCACGGTGGAAGGGAAGGGGGGGGGGGCAAGGATTCCCTCGAGTCAAACACAGAATGTGAAATTCAATTGACAGCAAAGATTTGCAGTTTGCCATCATCATGATCAATGTTTGAAGTCCTTAAAAATAATCACACAACTTATTGTAATCTTGAGGTTAATTTTAACAATTCTGATACTAAAACTAAACCCACTTTTGGAGATGAATCATTTTTAAATCGGACTTTAAGTCTTTTACATGTGAGTGCCTATAAAAATATCCAAGTGGCTTTAGTGTATGTACCGCTATTCAGGCCAGTAGGGTTTTCAGACAATCCATTCTAGAACACATTGTACAAATTATGGACACTTTGTCGAGAACAGGGTGTACAATTCACAAACTGCTTAGTACAGAGTGTAACAAATCTTAAGACTTTAAAAAGAAAAAACTACCCTGCTTCATGATTTGGCCAGAACCTTCACGCATGCGCACAACCATCTTGTGCTCTTGTGTGTAGGTTCTGGCCAAAAAGTGGAGTAGAGTTTGGTTGGTTTTTGCTTTTCAAAGTTTTACATTTGAGAATTGGTTTGATTATTTTTTATGTTCATTTTATCGTAAACAAACTACTTTTTCCAGTAATTAACCCTTAAAGTATCCATGCCTTCAGAAATAACAATTTATATTTTATGGCCTGCCCCTGGGCATATACTGTAAACAAACTACTCACAGTCCAGAAACTAACCTTTTATAAACAACCTTCGCTCACTAGAAAACACTCCGCGCCTAAGTTGTGTAAGGCGCGTCTTGGAGACCAATTAATGGCGGGTTTAACAAAAAACTTTAGCTTAACCCTATTCAGACCGGGGGT
>JAOTRI020093656.1:0-15217 GCA_028564885.2 Zoanthus sanctaehelenae | reverse complement strand
ATTCTCATTATTTACAGGTTAACAAGGTTTTGCACGCTTTTTTTACAAGACTGACCAGTAACTTTCACAGCTAAGGCTGGGCTGCTCTTAAATATTTGGCAATTTCAGACTCAAGTTGTTCTTAAATTGTTCTTATTTCCTGATATTTCCAATCAGTGATTAGTTGGCCGGAACTATAAAAAGGCGCTAAGAATTACAGAACAATGTTTTAAACGACCACGAACAACTGAACTGCCGGTATTTACACTGTTTTGTATTTACCTGCTGGACTTTCAAGCACTTCGACCACACATCAATTATGTATACAGATCCGCTTGAATCTAAGCATGAACGTAGAGTATGTAAAACTCAATTTTTGTACAAGGATATTTAAATTTGTCTGATCAAATTTAAAATTTCAGCCTGGTGCTTGTTCTTATCTTGTTCTTATTTTTTGGACACTGGAATCTCAGTCAGGGTGTTCTTATAAAGATTGTTCTTACAAAAAAAAAGTGTGTTGCCGACCAAATAATTTTTCAATGACTTTTCTATAAGTCTAATTTGAGACAAGAAAAAACAGCAAGTTTCTTTTTACAACGATGAACTAATTGGTCTAAACAGAAGTTGATGCACCATCATCAATTTCATGGTCGATGGTTCTGACTATTTTGTCTGTCTTGTACCGTCATTTTCCAAAGTGAAAACAACTGGATGAAGAAAATTGCTGGAGAGATTTTAGAAACACTGCTAAACCCGGGTTTACCTAACTAAATACAGGTAGCAACGTGCCTGGCATCGCAAAGCATTGGGTTGGTAAAAAAAGGTTATTCAGTTTAGTCCTAGCCATTGTCAGAGGCGTTGAAAACAAAGACGGGTTTGTGATTCAGGAAATTATGGTTGAAGACAGTGAGTTTTTCAGCGTTGTTCGATTTCCATTACAAAAATATATTAGATTTTGCCATTATTTAAGTAAAAGATAAAGGAAGACGCAAAACATTTGACCATGGTTTTACTTCACTCCAGAAACTTGAGAAAAATCAGGTTTCCTTTTCATGCTTTCTGCATGGATAATTATCCATATATATTTCTGACAGTTTTCAGTTGCGTTATGAAACACTCCAGAGAAGATTTTATGTGATGTCCTGGTGAAAGGGATTAGAAGTTTATTTGTAAACCAAAATATGATCCCTTTTGAAATATTGAAAGCAATTATGTATATACCTTTAATGCCAGTTTTTGTTCTTTCTCTCCGTTTTACGGGAAATATCATTTAGTGCAAATTTTGGGAAATTGGGGCAGGTATATTGATGGTTAAAACTGAGTGTAAATTAAAAGAAAATTACAAATTCAAAATAATAGACGAAAAAAACAGGGTAGTCTCTTGGTTTTTGAAAGGCTTTAGTGACATTCATGACAGATCAAAGAAAATGGAAATAATTCAAGAGAGTAAAATGAAATGGCCACAGAGACCAATAGTGAAAATGAATGAAAAAACTGGATTTGCATACTAAATAAATATATACTTTATTTAACGTCGATTGCGAAGGAAGTTGTTCAAGTTGTCCATTCTTCCTAGCCAGAGGCTAATGTTTAATCGCTCGACGGCTCAGATCTTGGCGTGAAAGTCGAATTCGCAGAGGGAGGAAAACCGGAGTACCCGGAGAAAAACCCTCGAAGTCAGATTGAGATCGACACTGAATCTCAGACCACATGCCGAGCCCCGGAATCGAAACCGGGTCGTAAAGGTGGGAGGCACGACTGATGACCACTATGCCAACCTGACTGACAGGAAGTTTAAACCCCAAATAAAACTGTACTGTGAAAACTAGGAAGTCAGTTATCTGAAAATAACTTTAGTTGGAGAAGCACAAGCAGCAGCAGAAAGAAAAGAAAACCTAGACTAGAAATAAGTAATAAATAAATTCGAAAAAGCATCTGATGAAGAAACTTTCCAATACATATTTGAAGAGACACTAAATAGTGCTGAAAAAAAACAGAGTTTATCAGCACGATACCAATATTGCGTGCAAGTCTACAGTTCGTTTCGGTTCCATTAAATCCTGTGACCAATAGAAGAACAATTCAGGTGGATCCACCCACAGTAACTGAAGAACGCAAGCGAGGTTATGCACGACATGCACCCGACTACAAAATCCAATTTAGAACATTAATGGTCAAAACCAAGAAAATGAAAGAGAATTAAAACAAACTACGCCAACAAAACTAGAGAAAAATTCAGAGTAAATTACAGCAAATACGAGAATAAACTGTAAAACTGAAATTGCTCTAAAATCCAAAAGAATCAACTGTTAAACTTGATCTTTAATAAAGATAATGTCTCTCCCACACTGATACTGATAGTATACAGTATACTATTAACTTCAGAAGCTTGAGAATTACAAAACTAACTTCAAGGTAAATTCGTAAATATCCAAAAGATGCCAACAATATGTTGAATTTAACTTTTAGGGGAAAAATGGATGATATTTTGTGTGATAATATAAATATACCTATCTAGACATGTTCCAATGCATGGTTATGAGATAACTTCTCTATTCAACTTTGAGACTGACTTGATAGGTATTTTAGTCTTCAGGCTCAAACTAAGTTAATTCAATGCTCCTGAAAAAAAAATGTTTGAAAACTGAAGCACAATCCTGCAGAGGAGTGTTTTAGGTCTTCCAGAGCTCTGTAAATGTGACTTCCACCACGCTATCATATCGATAATTATTGTTAAAGGTATATATTCAGCTGTTAGTTGTTGGCTATAACTAAAACAAAAATGAGTATATATCAAAATAAAACTACTTAATCTAAGCTATGAGTGTGAAACAGTGAAACTTAGAATTTCAGCGGAAAATTAAGAACGAGGAGTTATCTAAGGAACTAACTTCATATCTTTGTGAACAGTATACATTCCGGCTCAAACAAGTTAAATTTTCAAACAATTGTTTAAATCAAAAATTTTACCTTTTGAATCAAACATAGCGAATTGTCAACAGAATTGTGTATTCTTTCAGCTTACAAGAGTGTTTAATCCATATTAAATTGAAAACTTTTTAATACCAAAGAACAGAAAATAAGAAAGACTGCTTAAGACTGTAAAATTGCAGGAGTGAACAAATCTGTACAATCTACCTACAAACCAATAAAACATCTTTAACATAATTTGGAAAACTTCTTTCTAAAATACAATTATTAAATGGAACGACGAAAAAAATAATTTTGAAACTTTTCACGAAATGAGTACTATATCCTCCAACAAACGAGAAAAGACTAAATAGTGAGTGTTATGATTCAAGGCCTTTTACTATTATATATTGACACACACATACATATTAACATATATCATACAAATGGAAAGAAAGTCCATTGAATGCCAAGTCTAAAGTTGAAACTGCTTAAAATCTTACGAGTCTTGTTGTGTTATATATTCAAAATTCGGACTAAAACAATAAAGTTGAAAAGAAGGAGTATCTGAAGGAGTTGGCTGTGGCCAAAGACATCATCAGCACGTACCCTTTGACAAACAGGAAATGCCTTGATGAGTTCTTACAGGATCAGCAAACAACAAGTCGCTAGTTTATACTTTCGCACTTACACCAAATCTCCTTATTTCATATTTTTAGGACTTGTTATAACGTAGTTCTAAAACATGCCTTTTATAAATCTCAAAGAAAATGATTGTCAAAGCATGATCTGTTAATATTTAAACAAGTTATTTCTGACCATAAAACTTGTTTGACAAGGCTTGCCAAAAACTCATACGATAGATTTTAAACCTCAGCGATAACGAGCTTAAGAAGTATAACAGCTTTAAAAACAGCTCTCCTCACATTTATCAATCGACACGTTAGAGCAAAGTAAACCGAAAATACTTAGAAAATAACGTTATAGAAAAACTTTGTCAAACGCCTTGTTTAAGCAGAGTTGAAACAGTACATCAAATGCAAAAAAAAGCAAAATTTCTATAGACACACACCTTGGTTTCTTTGTTGAGTATACATATTAGACGCTTTTAATGTAATTCTTAACATAATAAAACTGTTTTTCAAGTTGTTTAAAACTAATACTTTAGAATTAAAACCTTAGATCTAAAACAATTCGGTCTATTGAGAAAGATTTGTAAGTTAAATCAAGCAAAAAATTTGAAAAATTTTGATTCAAGCTCATAATCAAAGTCAGTACATCAATTTTTTCCAATATAATATATTTTGACAAATATAAAGCTCTTCAAAATAGTTTTTATACAATACTTCAACTATGCGTTTAGTAGGCAATGCTTCAAGTTAAACATAGAACTGAGCTGTAAGCAAAATGCATTATGCCATGTTATCAGTTACATTTCAAGCTAAACAGGTTTTGGTTTGAAACAAAACAAATTGAGATATACTGTGTCAAATCGTTCAGAGTTGTTCATGTTTTAGATACATAGTACCACACAACTAAATAAAAAGCTTCTTCTTTTAACAAAAAACCATTGTATTTTTGTCATTTTCTGATAAAATCAAAGCAATGTCTTTACTCCAGAGCTTAGTGCATCATGCATACATGAAATAGGTACCGGAGTGATATATACCTCTAGTCTATAGCTAGGATTTTGTTGCTTTTGATAGTCAGATTCTTTTTCTCAATTTCTCACCTTACTTTGAAAAGAAGGGGATAAAGTTTTTCTTTTTACCACTAGTTATTTATACTAGTACTGCAGAAGTCCACTGTATATCTGATGGTGTTCTTATTTAAAACAGCATACTTTTGTTCTATAAAAATTCTCTGCACTAATATTATAAGTTCCCCAAACTCGCTCAGTCTAGCAAGAAAAGCTTTCATTTAAATACGTGTTAGTAATTCAACCTAAAAGATAGAAACGGATTTCAGTTTGTCTTCAGAGTTTCCAACGCACACAACCCTAACAAAATCCAACGTAAACCATAAAAAGATTTATAATTTTAACTAGCTGATAACCAAAGAAAAAAGAGTTAGGTTATATACCATTTGTATTTGCGATAGAAACAACAAAAAAGATGTAATAGTGCTTGTGTAGAGAAATACCTGGTAAATCGTTTGGCTAACACTTAACAGACTCCCAGCTAAAGTATTTAAAATACAAAAGTGTATACTCACTACAGTTTTGAAACTGCTGAAGGTGATTCATACTTGCAAGGAAACTATCATTTAGTTCACTTTCGATCTTAAGATCTTCAGATCAGTCAATAAGCATCATTCAGTACAATATAAATTTAAACCTTTCCATGGTTATTCTGACATAATGTTAACATAAAATGCTCAATTCAATTTCTTTGTTTGACATGTAGCCAAAGTAAAGCAGCTAATGTACAAGTCCTCAAATCTTCGACTTATCTACTTTTCAGTATTTTTAAAATACTGTGGAGCAAACTGTTTTCTCCGTATTAATCACTTATATAGTAGTACAAACTAGTAAAACATAAAGTTTACTTTAATTCACATACCAAATGAACGTACAAGAGTTAACCAAAAAGTCACAAGTATGACAGATGATATTTAGACACACACAGCAAGAGATCGAAGTAAAATTAGTTGACACCTATAGTCAGTAGTTACAACAGTTAAGACAATAAAGCTATGCCTTTTACTATAAATAAGAAACTGCTCTTCAGAGATGTAGTTTATCGGTGCTTAAAAGAAACTCTATTGCTTTCGCAACATTGCAGTATCAGCGACAAAGCCTTACTGATTACGAAGGACTGAATGAGAGCTGTAACAGGCAGAAATTGCATCCCAAAAATGTTTGTTTTATGTTCCTGTTCATATAATCTTATGATTAAACACAACATCTTTGGTAAGTCGAAGACTCCATTTAACACTTAGCACACTAAAATTCAACCCAAATATCTTGTGTTTTACAAAAATTCAGTAAAACCAAACGGTGTTGGGGAAGCACGTACTAATAGACTGTAACACGTCACATCCCGAACGGAGGCGTAGCTTCTCAAGTTGAGTTAAATGCTAAACTGTATCTCATTTCTTGACTTGGTTGTACATGCAGTCCGTTTATACAAAATTCATTCTTCATCGAGTATCTTACTTGTGGGATAAGAGTTTTGTTTAAGAACTGCATTTCAAATTATAAGTCATATATAAATGGAAAGTACTAATGAGTCGAACTCATATTACTTTCACTCTTCGATGTGTTTTTAAAATCCTAACATTGATTTCATAACACGTAAGTGTAGGATCAAAATAAAAACGGCTTTGATAAATTGCCAAATAATTTAACGGTGTTTTGAATTTGAAAAAAAAAGCTGCTAGCTACTTAAAGTTCGTTTACATCGCTAGTTTCAATTAATCGTAAAAACAGCAACAATATATTTACCTGGTGACACATTTATTCAACCAATTTTTTTCCCTTGTCATTTGTTTTAGAGCAAGGAGCAGATGTTTTTGGGTGCTTCAGTCTGAAAAAATTGTTATTAAATACGACCACGTATTAAAAGAATACAGTACGGGGGACAAACACCACTTTGCACGCATAAGGTGTGATTTGGGACAATAAACCAACGCACTTAAAATGAGAATACAGATACCATAGGCCAGGAGCATGAGAATTAAAGTTTTCTAAAACGTTCATAGCATAATCAATGAAGGTCTTCTTATTTGCAGCAGGGATTTCTTCCGACGTGTGTTAGAAACTGCTTCAAAAGTTGGAGAAACATGAAGACCTTGAAAACAATAAAGACTGCAAACCGAGATGTGATCGGATCAACCGCTTGGTCCAACAGGCTTCAGATTTGACCTCCAACATAATGGCACAGAATTTCCGATTTAGGTTTATGTCGCAAACTTAGGGGGACTGTAAAACGGTATAAGAATTTTTTTTTATTAACAAGGGAGCGAGTTGCGTTAATATCAGCGCATCGACCACAATATCTCACTTTTTGGCATGAGTACAGCTATACATCACACGATTAAATCAAAACGTGTTTATGAATTTCGAAATAACAATGTTCTTACCTTCATAAAGTTTTTACCTTGAACTGTAATAATTTGGTATAAACGAAGATATCCAACGTTCTTAAGTGTTCTATCTTCAAATTATAGCCTTATAAATAAGGGAGCATTGCAAGGTAGGTGACCCTGTTTACGAGGACGTTCATACGATCCATTCAGTATCTTCCGACCGCCCGCTTTGCTGCTAATGTCACTCAAGCATGAAGAAAGATATTATAATATGTCGGCTGCTAGAGTTCGCGACATAGCAATTTGCTCTGCGTTTTGACCACAACGCAGTGGGGCAGCGGTGTAAAAGTCGGCCGTTCGCCTTCAGCTATTTTCATTCAATCGACTAGTTTTAATAAAATTAAAGGAAATCACCAAGACTTTGCATAAGACTTTACGTGACAACCAATTCGTTTTGTGGCGGTATTTTTACATTGTTAACGCTGTTCACACAAGCAACTTGTGGCAATTTGCATTGGAAGTGCTTAGCGAACCAAGAAATCGCTCAGTGACGAATTGTAGTGGTATCTTTTCTCATAAAAAAACTAGTTGCTATTAAAAGCGGAACAGTTACTTAATAATTGAGAAAATAATTCCGAAATCACTTGGTTTATCTTTCATGCTTTTTGCCTTCGAATCATCATGCATAAACAACGAAAAACAATGCTATTTGAAAATTGACGACCTTGAATTTTTTTGAAAAAATATCAGTTCTTTTTGTATTTTCTCGCGTATCTTTTATTTTTCGTTGAACAAACCTAACATAGCAATGGCAAATATTTTGTGCTATTTACAACTGTTTTGAAGAATTCTCTGATGTAAACAAGTAGAAAAAAAAACAAGTAAATTATTTAGTTTTATTTCTTTAATAAATATAATTACATAAAAGTAGTTAAATCGAGCAAGAAAATCAAACCGCTGTAACTTTTCGCAAGAGTAATGTGCCATTCCTGATTTGGACCATCGAGTTCAACTGATTTTCGTTACAAACATAGCACATAGCATTTTTGTTTTCCTGGAGCGAAAATATGTTTTAAAGTGTTATATTTTTGACCTTTCAATAACACGATCAAGTGTCTCGACCTGACACAACCGTGTTCCAACTTGTTCAAAACAGCTAATGTTTACAAAATGTTGTAGGTTGGAAGGAGGTCAAATGTTAAGTTATATTTACTTAACAAAAAACTCTTTTACTGAGTTTTAGGAGTTAAAATAAATACCTGCTATCATACTACTCTTGTTGTATGCATTATTATATTCATAAATTCGGTTTATTTCTAAAGCTAAGTGCCATTACCATTTATAAATAGATCCAGTGTATTGAATAGTAATAAGATAAACTAACGCACATTCTGATTCAAGGCTTCCGAGCTTGTTTAATAATGATCTTTCTACATATACGCATTCTTCATTAGAAACTTGAGAATTTTACTGTGGATGAAAAGTAACAGTAAATTGTAAATTCCTGAATGACTCAGATATCTTAAATAGTAAAATAGTTTTTCACAAAAGTCTGACTGTATATATAAGCTGAAGAAACAATTGTTTATAATTATGTAAATGTTTAACACTTCCTTCCAATCAGGTCTAGACGTAATTGTCTATTCATGTTATTAAAAACCTTTTGTTGGGGCGTTCTTTTGTATATGAAGCTAGAGCGTATATTTAATATGATCGAAGCTCTCTCTCTCTCTCTCTGTTGTAGAGATTTGAAACGTGTCATTCAATGAATGTTTTCTTTTCTTTTCGTTTTTTTTATTTGCCTTTGAATTGTGCTGCTACGAGAGATGTGGATTGACATCACATTTTTTACCCATATGTTCTAACACATTTTCAATACATATTTGAAAAATACGTGCCTTGTTTTGCTTGGAACTTACAGGCTAATGGTGGTTTCTCGGAAACTCATTTTTTGTCATATAAATTCAACTGATAAGAAATAATTAAGGCTCAATTTGAAATAAATATTTAGTGGATAATCCCAAAATAGAATTAGGATAAAAAAATTGGATACAGAATATAGAATAATATGATTTTGCAAGTTATCAAATTTGTCATCTCTTTACCAGAATTGCACAGTATTTTTATGACTCCTATATAAGGTCCCAAACACAACAAGTACATAGTGATGATTAACGATAGCCGCCAGTATGTTAACAATGTGCAACCCAACAAGTACGTGTAATGGAAACCCCAAACAACTTGTAAAACGGAAATGTCATGCGCTTAAACAAATGAAAGTTAATATCAACAAAAACACTGAAATATTTTGTTGGAGCTCTTCGAAACATTCTAAAACACTTAGATAACTATCATATTAAATTAATTATGTGAAATATCAAATTCTTTCAATCAGTACATGAATTCGAAGTAGCGTACGGCCGGCAACACCTCGAAGGTATAATATTGAAAGCGATTGGTGAAAGGCACGCGTTCTTCCTCAGTAAAGATGAGTCAAGGTACGTTAACTGAGTGTCCCCGTTTAACAACGTTTTTGTTTCATCAAAGGCACAATTATTGAATACCCTGAAACTGTCGCTAATCAAATGGTGATTTATTCTGCGTATTTTTCGTTTTATAAAAACAAATGCGCTGAATTATATTAACGGCAGTGGCGGGGTATTCAATAGTTATTCCCTTCAATCGCCCTCTAAAAATTAGTGAGCCTAAAGTATTAAGAGTGGAGATATTTTTGGTGGAGAACAACGTTAGGGCTTACCCCTAAAATCAAAGGCTAACCGGCTTGAATTAGTATTACCTCATTCATAGGATAGGATAGGATAGGGGTCCGGATAGAATAGGATAGAATAGAATAGGATAGGATAGGATAGGAGGGTAGGATAGGATAGGATAGGATAGGATAGGATAGGATAGGATAGGATAGGATTTTATTATAAAAGCAATGAATAAGAAAATAAAGACTACAATAGAAAATTAAAACTAGCAGTAATCATAGATTAGCGAGGTGCGTTCGAAAGGATGGCGATTTTTCTTGGACTGTGGTAGAGGGATTGAACTTAGTCCTGTGTAAAAACAGTTAATACAAACAAGAATTCAAATAATAAACTGTTGTGTAATTTCATGGGAAGCTTACATGCTGTATTGAGTGAAACGACCCACACCCAGACCTTGTCGGAGAAATCCAAGATGGCGTCGATTTGGATCAACCACAAAATCGAAATTTTTTCCGCCTACTCAGGAATGGAACTCAGACCTCCTCGGAGAAATCCAAAATGGCGTCGATTTGGATCAACCACAAAATCGAGAATTTTTCCGCCTGTGCAAGATTATGATTGCGTTCTCCTAACGTCGAACGCAATTATTAACTATAAGAGCGCCTATGTTGAGATTTGCCCAAAAATTAAGAGCAAGTTAAGGACGGACATACTGGCGTAACTAACAAAGATATGTCTCCGATGAACATGTTTAACATCGTCATCCAAGAAGACGCAAAGGTTTCACAATTGAGCTAAGAGCTAAGACGGCTTTTTCTCGAGGACTATGTTTTAAGATAAATGTGATAGAGGGGCTATATATGTTAGTTTTCTCTTATTTCTTTCTATGGCCTCTTATTTCTTTCTATATCTTTCCCATGATAATAGCGATATATCACTCCAATAAAGGTCCCCAGTTCGATCCCAGAAAATAACCGAAATTCGAATATTTGTGTCACGACGAAAGATGAAAATTCCAAATGGGATAACGCGCTCCACAAAAAAAAAATAAAAAAATAAATAAATAAACAAACATCAATATGTTTTAAGAACCTGCAAACATCAATATGTTTTAAGAACCTGAGTGGATTTGAACCCAATCCTTCCACACGATAGACTGGCACCTTACCAACTAGGCAAACCAGGCAGTGCTTAGTGATAATACTATTTATTACCAGAGTTATCACCAGAGTTACTACCTCTTCCTGGGGCTCCTCTGGTTCAAGCTTCACCCTCTTCGTGTTGGTTCCTCCCTGGTTTGAAGTCTGAAAAATTGACAAGACGCTATTTAAAAAAACGTTTTAAAAAAAAGATGAAAATTCCAAATGGGATACCGCGCTCCAGAAGAAATACAAACATTGTCCACAATATTGCTGCTGAATGATAATAGCGATATATCACTTCAATAAAGGTCCCAGTTTGATCCCAGAAAAGAACCGAAGTTCGAATATTTGTGTCACGACTTTCTCTTCCGCCTCAGCCAACTCGGCTTTCCACCCTTCCTGGGCAGGTAAATGAGTACCAGCGTCTGCTGGGAGCTAACCTGTGATGGATTAGTATCCTGTCCAGGGGGAGTCAAAGACTCTGATCCGCTTAACACTTAGAAATCTGGCGATAAGCGCCGGCCCCATGGGCAACTGGGCTTGTAAAATGATTTAGCTTTTAGTTTTAGTCTCAAGTCCTCAAAGTGATTTGAACCACCTGTCAAACAGTGAAAGTGTTTTCAAAGTTTTCCATTAATTTTCGACTCTTAATTCTTTTTTTTTTCAGTTCTTTATAATCATATTAATATTTTCGAAAAAATAACTTGTGAGTTCTGATTGCGTAAAGCAACAATTCAGTACAATTAAACTAATAGCAGTATTCATCCCTCTTGCTCAAGATAAGATTATAGGGCTTTTCCAGGTAGAAAGAAATAAGAGAAAATAACATATATAGCCCTTGGTGGGAATCGAACCCCAAATCTTCGGTTTATTAGTCGGACGTGTTAACCACTACACCGAATCCCTATTGAAAAGTTAACACTGTAAATATATATACCATATATGCTTACCTGTAATTTACGGTGTTTAACTTATCAATAGAGAAAAATATCGCCCTGGGAACCCCTACAGTTACAATCTACATAACATTGTCCGGCTGTGTTACCTGCGTGGTCGGTCCTTGTGGTGTAGTGGTTAACACGTCGGACTAGTAAACCGAAGATGTGGGGTTCGATTCCCACTAAGGGCTATATATGTTAATTTCCTCTAATTTCTTTCTATATATGTACACACCGAAAGCATTTCTATTAGGCTTTTCCAGGTAATTTTAATGTAATTTCCAGCTAGGTATGCTAGCCTTGAAACTCAAACATTTCAATACACGAGAGATACTGTAAGTTCTACTATCGCTTATTATCTTATCATATAAATCAAAAGTACAACCCTTAAGTAACATTAAGTTTAAAAAATTAAACAATGTTTTAGCGGTTCCGGTTTTTTGAGTATTGAGAAAGGCAAATAAGTTAGTTTTGGGAAAGCTGTCGTTTTTAACCGAGCTTTAATTCCATTATGAAGTCCTGGGTAATGCCATATAAGGTGGTATAACTTGTGCAGCTTCCGATTCAATGCTAGCACTGTCAGAACAATATTTTTTGGTTTAAGGTTTTAAGCACTGCAACAAACATAGAAATTCGATTTTAAGTACATTGTTTGTTACTGTTTTCCTTGGAAACACTAACGACGGCGAAGAACTTCCGCCTCTACTGCTACGTCACAGGCACCAGTCTCCTGCTAGCGCTCTCAGTCAATTCCAAACTTTTTTTTGATTAAAAAGCACATTTTAGTTCGGAATTTTTATTCGAATATTCGAATTTTGAGTTCAGATGACAATAGTTTTTATTTTCAAAGTAAAAAAAAAGCGATATAGGAACTTTAAAACTCGAACACAAAAAACAATGTACCAACGCTTTTCTACATATTCTATTACAGAAACACACTGATGTTTCCCAAAGCAACAAAAAAACTAAAACGCTAAATATCAACTCTCAACCATTTGCAACTGACTATGTATATTGAATAATGAAACGATGAAAGTATAAATGACTTGAACACACGATACCAAAACTTATGTTATATACGCTCCGCGAAAAATGTACACGTGTGAAAATACACTTGTACCCAATTCTTTACTTTCCAGTATTTTCAATTTGGCAGGTTACAATACAATTCCTTATTAAAAGTAATGGTATATATACAAAAAAAATAATGATAAAAAACATTTTTGAAATACCATCACAAATTACACTCGAATCAAAAATCCTTCAAGGTTGCTACTTAATTCCTGTTAAGGACACAGATTTTTGAACCAATCAAAAGAAAGATAAAGTCTACCCCAACCTTATTTCGGCCAATCACAAACCCTGGTAAATTCTCTGTCCTCTACAAAAAGTTACACCACCACCCCCCACCCCCCAAGAATAAAGAAAATAAACCCCCTCATTTTCAAGGAGTTCAAGGCCTGGAACCAAGCCTAAAATTCAACAACTCCCAGGTGGCGTATGAACCCTGTAGAATATTCTTTACAGGAAACTCATTCTGTCAAAGAGTGAGAATGGTAATCAGGTTTTCTTCTGCTTTCTAAGTTCTTCTACGTTTATATATTTCTAAAGTAATGTTTGATTAGTAAAAGCAAATAACTACACCAATTTAAAAACAACAACAACTAAAGAATCGTAGTCAAAATTGTTAAAACGGAAAAACGTCAGGAGAACAAATTTCCTCAAACTAGTAACGATACAGAAGAACAAAACAGAAAGCAAGTAGGAATTTTATGTAGCTCAAAAGCATGAAGACAGTAAGCAAAAAGAAAACCAGATATTGTAGTCTTACCCTTTTCCTTTTGCCGCTTGATGACAATTCCTGTTAAAGGAAAAACGTTTAGTTAAACCAACATTGTTTCAAATGAACTAACTGTAGAAAACACAAAGAAATAACAGTATGTCAAAGAAAAACTTAGAATACACAAGTGTTTACCAAATATTATAATGTAAAGTTTCCAATGTTCAGTAATCACATTCTTTAACAATTATCATTATCATTATTAATTCTTATTACACTGTTAATGGTTGTCGTGGCTATTCAAGGAATTGTGGCAATTGATCATCAAGTAATAATGAACCTTGATATCGAGCCGTGGTCGTCAAAATATCACTTCTATACCCTTTAAAAACATCACCACATCTTTCATTTCTTTCACTTCCAAAAACAGAATAGTAATCACTCTCAAAACAGCATAAAACATATCACCGTATTTACGATCCTTACCATAAAACAACATTTTCATTATCTCTACCACCAACTTTATCACCATCATCTTCTCCTCCACCACCACCATCATCACCATCCACATAACCCCTTCACCATCAACAACTTTATCACCATAATCTACTCTACCACGACCACCACCATCATCATCATCCACATAACCCCTCCTTCACCAACAACTTTATCACCATCATCTTCTGAACCACACCCACTATCATCATCATTCACATAACCCCTACACCACCAAGAACTTTATCGCCATCATCTTCTGAACCACACCCACTATCATCATCATCCACATAACCCCTCCTTCACCAACAACTTTATCACCATCATCTTCTGAACCACACCCACTATTATCATTATCCACATAACCCCTACATACACCACCAAGAACTTTATCACCATCATCTTCTACACCAGGACCATCATCATAATCCACATAATCCCTCTATCACAACCAACTTTATCACCATCATCTTCTTTACCACCACCATTATGCACCATCATCCACATAACCCCTCCACCACCACAAACTATCACCATTATCTTCTCAACCACCACCACCATCACCATCCACATAACCCCTCCTTCACCAACAACTTTATTACCATCATCTTCTGAACCACACCCACTATCATCATCATCCACATAACCCCTACACTACCAAGAACTTTATCACCATCATCTTACCATCATCATAATCCACATAACCCCTCTATCATCACCAACTTCATCACCATCATCTTCTTTACCACCACCACCATCATCATCATCCACATAACCCCTCCACAACCACTACTTTCGACATTATCCCTATTCTTCTTACCAATTCCTCCGGTTCCCCGAATCTGAAGACAGAAAGTTGTAGGGGGAATTTGCAACAACTATTTTTTTATATGGAGAAAAGTCAGCAAGAGAATGACAATCACTCTCACCTGTGTGTCGTCTTCCTGGTCACCATCCTGAGATGGTTCATCCACCTGAAACGGTTATCGTAAATATTACCTCCATAATTAGAAGTGCTTCTGAGTGAAAAAATACTCACTTTCAGAATTTCAATGCTTAATTTATCACACTTGCTCACCTCAATCTCTCCATTCTCTGCCTCATCTTCAGGCACAAGTCGCAGAATATCAGCGCAGGAAACCTTTATTCAAACTAGAAAGTCTCAGCAACATTACTCACTGCTACTCTTTTATCGAAATTGTGAGGCCTCAAATATGATTGAAGTTGATG